>ML976792.1:14350-44582 GCA_010015655.1 Bimuria novae-zelandiae CBS 107.79
TCCATATTGTATATATGCTGAGTCTCGATCTGATACTGGCCAATCTTTTGCTGTAGAAGCTGAAAGTAGTCCTCATATTTGCCTAGGGAATCAGCTTTATGGCGATTGCTGTCGATGCCGGTCGTCCATCGTGATATCAAGGATTCAGGGTGGCGCCTCACAAAGCGATCAACCCATGATAAGCTAACCTCCTTTTTGGCTATAGTAGAGGCAAAGCTTTATACAATTTGCCGTGTAGGAGGAAGGCCACGTTCAGTAAGGCCTCTAATATATCGTAGGAGCTCTGATTCTTGCTGTGGGCTGAGATTTCGACGTGTAGAGTTGGTATCTGCACGCGCCTGCGTGACGCCTTAGTGCCGGCGCGTCAATGTAGAAAGTACAACACCATATTCTTTTGCAATTTTTCTATATGAAAAAGATGCTCCTGGCTCTTGCGATTCGATTGCTGTAATTGCTGCCTTGATTGGATCCATATTGGTGGGGATGCGGCGCGTGAAAGTTGGTACGTTGCATGGTGGGGTGTTGCATTGACTGAGGTGTTGCACTGACTGCCGAGGCACGGTATCCTTTGCCCTGCAGCGTGGAATCACAAAAACTGTATAACACCTGCTTCTAACGCTGCAACTACTTGGTAGAAATGCACGATAATGTAGAAACAGTAATTTATAATTGTATTTAGGCCGTTCCTGCATTTTCGCGCATTTATACTTAGTAGTTATAGCGTGGCAGGTGGTGTTTTTGGTGGTTCTGCGAATTTGAAAATGTGAAAGAGTTTTGTCACCTCAACCGCTTATCGTCCGCCGTAGTATCCGGTGGTTTAGGGTGTTGTAAGACTTTCGGCGGGAGTTGGTCCGAAGTGAGTATAGCGCATGTCAAAGCGCTGGCAGGGGAAAGCCGAGCAACGCGTGAAAGTCGCACTATTGACAAATATAGTAAAACTAAGAATAGACTTTGGCAACAAATTGGGAACGTGGCTCTCTCAAAGGGACTGTTTTGTCCCATACTGCTGCCCAGATTCGGTCCATCAGATCCCACTTTTGGTCCCGTCCAAAGCCACTGATAAATAACCATTGCCTCCATATTATGACTAGAAAATTAAAGTCATCAATATGCACCCTCCACTCGACGCCGCAAAGCTGTATGATATCAAAAAAGCGCTCGAGTACTACCAACATGAGGTCCACCCCGAGGATTTGAAACCAGACGACTTTACATGGCTCCTCGATTTCGTTGGGGCCCTCTTAAAGTATGTCGAATACCAAAAGGGTGTCATTTTTGATCAAACGGACAGCTTGAGGGAGCTTGGGGTTTCTATGAACACTCTCAAGAAAGAAGTTGGCACATTCATGAGGAAGAGAAAAGCTAGTAGTGAGATCCAGGGCGGAGAAGCTAGGTCAAAGCGGGTAAAAAGTGGATTCAACAATGATGATAGGGGCTCGCAGAAGAGGTCACGGGTGAGGATTCCGAGAATGAGGGTGGCAGGTCAAAGCGGGTTAAAGGTGAATTCGACACCGATGGAGGCTCGCAGAAGAGGTCACGCAGCGAGGATTCCGAGGATGAGGGCAAAAAGTCAAAGAGAATGAGAAGAAGCGGATCCAAGAGCGACGCTGGCAGACCGAAGAGGTCGCACGGGGAGGAGACCGAGGATGAAGGCGGCAAATCAAAACGGCGGAGAAGGGCATGAAAGATAGCGAGGCCTGCCGCGCTGGCTCGGGTTCAGGCTTAAATTTCTTTTGCATCCTCAATGGCTTTGTTAATAAGTTAGTTTGTCGTCTTATTGATTCTTATGAACTGGTTCCTTATTATTTCTTAACTTTAGGTCCGAAGGTTAATACTGCGCCAAATACTGCACGATTATTAACGTTAGACGTCCATAATTAACTGTTAGTAATGCCAGCAATTGTTTCCCCATGCTAGTTTGGGTTTAAGTTAAAGGATGTGAATTTTAGGCGAAAGAAGCTGCGGCTAGAGGTATGACCAAGCTATCTATTATTAGGAGGCTCCAGTTTAGGGACCACTTAAAAAAGTTATTTTAGTGCTAATACTGAAAGGTGGTATGGATAATTAGGTAGATTCGTATAAGTATAGAATAATGTATGTGTATATGTGTACATGTATGAAGTGTGTGTGTATGGAGAGCCCGTTAAGTACTGTCCGAGCCGAGTCATCTAGCATATAGCCGTCATGTGACCTAGCTCTCTGGCTGCTTACAAATACTATTTATAGCATAGTTCGTATTGTAATAAGTACCTTAGGAAGGCTTCTAGGTAACGTTACTTGTATAGTAGTTTAAAGACTGTGTAGACCGGAGGAAGGCCGCGATTGAAAGGGTGGCCACAGTGGTGAGAATGCAGTGATCCAACATGCTTGTAGAATTGCGTTCTCGATGAATGTGCACTAGCTGATTTGCCTCTTGAGTGCAGACCTTGATAGAAAAAAAGCCATCATTTCTATTCTTGCATCGTTAATCCAGGTAAAGGGCAGAATAGGTTGTACTTGCGAAGTCTATTCATCGATTCTTTCTTTAAGGACGGGCAGGACGGGACATGGCGATCTACGTTCAAGTTCAAGAGGTCAGTAGCGCACGTCTTTGAATCTTTGCAAGCCAATGCGGAAGTAATGTAGATCTAGGAGTGATTAGTGTTGGTGCAATGAGGATAATAATAAGCTAAGCGAAAAAGCTCTTCACCGTAAACGGCGTGCCTGGATTGGCACGTAATCACAATCTTCACCCTCCCCATCGTTTATGGCAACCGAAATACTCCAATATTCTTCCTCCGCTTCTTGTAGCCGCCTTAAAGCCCTTCCCAACTTGCGCACGAGTTCGCTGTCTCTCTTCCTAGTAAGCTGTCAAATGCGACTCGATGCTACGTCTACTTGGCAGATGTTCCTAGAACTCCCTCTGACACTAACAAGAAAACGAATGCAAGGCCCTGGGAAGTGGATTTCCGGGAGAGCAGGGCATGGGGTGAGGCTGAGCCTTGAACTAAACGCGGAGTCGGTTTCTACCGCCGTTGGCGTGTTTTTCCAGCAGAAGGTGCTTCAACTAGCGCAAGAGAAGAAGTACGATAGTGTCACGGTTTATGGCTCTTACTCTACAAGATAGTTGCTCCTACCTTGACATGGTTGCGACTTACCTTCTTTCTGTCTAGGACTAGCGTTGTTTGTGCCTGCGCACCTATACCTTCTGTAGCTTCTAGATAGAACAACCTTAGTTTAATCCTGTAATCTTTTCCACTACGTACTGTCCGCTCAGCGCTCTGCTTATCGCGACAGTTATAAGCCTGGCTTGCACCTTAGATTGTTCTCACCTGCTACTGTAACGTTACTTAACACACGAGTTGCACGTTGCTATACCGCGTTCTCTACAACGCACCTGTTACCGCGTTCTTACAACGCATATACTAGGATCTCTGCCTGGATCTATCGATATAGTCGACTATAGCCTCTGCAATGGCTACTGAGTCCGACCCCGCTGTGACGCGAGTTACTGTCGTCCTAAATACACTAGATAACTAGTTTACCTAGTTGTTTATTCGCCGAGACGTTGCTAACCGCCACGGTCTCTAGTAGTATATTAACCTTAACGTAGCGAAGGAGAATCTCCCTAAGCTATAAAAGCCTTATAAGCCTTAACTTACTAATTATAAACTTAAAGCTACTAGGCTCTCTTACCTATCTACTAATAATTAAGAATCCTATTAATAGGAATACAATTGATAGGAATGCTATCGCACTAAGTACCGCACTTAAATAAAGGCACTAGCTAACCTAAACACGGATATTAGCAAGATAATTGCTACACGCTATATACACCTAATTAAGAATTATAATACCTTATATAACTAATTAGTTACCCTTAAGAAGTTCCTTTATTCTATAGACGCGACACGCCGTCGTGAGCTAGCTAATAAATATAATGCCCTTAAAACTACGCCACGAGCTGCAAAGAAGATTAAGTAATAGCTATTAAACTAGGTATATATTATAGCTTAGGGTAAGGCTGTTAGACTGCCTAAGACTAATAATAATTAACTATAGGAGGACTTCCTTATTACCTGCAAGGCACTTAATTAAGAGTACGCCACGTCCTGCCTACGCGAGATCTTTAAGCATAAAGCGCGAGGCACTATCGCTAAGATCTTATCTCTAGAGACTTACGTCGCCAAGATAACCACCTATCTACGCCGTACAAAACCACACTTAACAGGCCTGGTAGTATCCGCTGCTGAGCTGGGCATCGCCAAACAAGTTAATTCTAAACACGATGACGGCCGAGGTAGCAGTCGCGACCAAGACAAGCTATCTAAGAACTATGTCTGCGGGAAGAAGCACTAGTATACTAACTACTTTATCCTTAACACACGACACCTACGACGTCTAAAGGACTATTAGCCTATTACTAAGGCTATGTAGAAGGTTAAGGAAGCATAAAAAGACCCTAAGATTAATAAGCGCATTAAGACTGCTCTAACTAAATAGGCAGCCTAATAACCATAGAATACTAGATTACTGCAAATTAATAATGGTAATCCTCCTGCTAAAGACAGTAACACCTTTGTGGCAGTTGCTGGCCTATCACATATTAGTATCGATCAAGTCGATTCTCTCGAACTCGAATCACTCGAATCTCGATCAAATGACGTTTCAAACATGATTACGCTGGATACCAATACTGAGCCTGAGGGAGAGCTTACAGTGATGGTTGGAGATGACACTGACAAGACTGAGCTTCTTAATCGATGGATCGTTGATCCAGGGTCGAACACCCACGTTATCAATACAGAGTCATGGCACGGCTGGAAGAGGATAAACGACAATCTAAAGCGTCGCTACCTCTATGCTGGTAATAGCCACATCCTTATTATAGCTTAGGGCACGATGAAACTCGTCGCTCGTATACTACATGGACTATAGACGCTAGAGCTGACGCACGTCGCGTACGTTGAAGGCTTTCTTATAAGTGTATTAGGACTCGCTCGCTGTCGTACAGAGTCTATCTACTTTAACTCTGGCCGAGATGTCCTGTACATGCATTAGCCGTCCTACGTTATTACATAACTTGAGTATAACGGAGGTTACTAGCTTATTGACGCAGAGCCATCACATCAACTACCTCTATTATTACTCTACTTAACACTAAGTACGTTTAGAGTATTATATTGCCCGTCGTACGCACTAAAGCTAACTAACGTTATTAATTAACGTGTTGTATATTAGATCTGGGGCCACCTAGGCCGCAAGGTAGTTAAATAACTAGAGGTAAACGTCACTGGCGTTTAACTAACAGGAGAACATATAAACTATCTCTATTAAATATATATTAAAGCTTGAATAACTTATATTATCTCGAAACGCCCGACTAAGAGCTGTGCATAATAACTATTCTATTAAATTGCGATAGATATTATTTATATTGTCCCTGTGGGAGAGGAATGCATTGATGGCAGCAAGTACGCCCTACACTCTATAGACAAGTACTTAAAGTAGCATGAAATCGCCACAGTTAAGCGAAAGGATAAGTTAACTCTTATACGTTAGTTTATATCTTTAATCCGTAAGATCTAGCGCGTGTATAACGCTAACGTAGTTGCTATTTAATACAATAATAAGAAAGGATTTAGAAACAATCTTATTAATATAATAGAAGAACTAGGCATGCTATATAAGCTAGCACCACCTGGCATAAAAGAACTAAATAGACTTATTAAACGCGCTGGTGGAGTACTAACGCAGCGAGCTCGCGCTATACGTATATACGCCAATCTACCAAAGAGTCTATTACATGAGCTGTATCGCACCGCCGTATACATCCTTAATCGCACGCCTACCGAAGCACTAGGCTGGAAGACACCGTACGAGGTAGTATAGGGACAAAAGCCACTTATTACTTATATAAGGCCTATTAGCTATCGCGCCTACGTCTATAACTATAATCTAAGAGCTACCGACAAGCTTAAATCGCGCACTCTAATTAGTCACCTTATTAGCTACTAAGGCACTAATATCTTCCGCATCTAGCTACCTATAAAAGACACTATTATTATCACCCGCGACGTTGTATTCGAACCTATACTCTTCTTTAATAGAATAGATAGGTATGCATTAGGGTTAGTGCTTAAAGAGGTAATTAAACTACTTAAATATCTAGAAGAATATTAATATAATAATATTAGTATTAAAGATCTATTAACTGCTCGTTAACGTCGCTACCTAGTAGAGACACCTACAACCTCAGCTTCGAGAGCTGCAGGCTCCCAGGTGGGGGGTGAATAGATAGACAACGCATTCGAATTAATATAGTAATAGCAATAGCTGCCTACTCCAAGACCTATAATGTCTACTACCACAAGCAATTACACTCCTAAGAGTGATAAAGTACCCGAGGGCTATCGCCAACGCGGCGAGTAGTAGTAGTAGTAGTATTGGTTTTACGTCCTATATAATCTCCCAGGGGGTATGTAGACGTGCCCTGCACTTAGTAAGGGCCACTCATACTAGTGCTACTACTGCTGTAGGAGCGGTCTTTCTTGCTATTATCCCTCTCTAAATAGGGGCGACTTAGCTATTTAATCTAGCCTTTATGTAATAATAGTAAGAAATAGGGTAGCCTTCTACCTGCCCCCAGTCCTATACAGAAGCATGCCAAGACTTATTAGAGGTAAGGAGAGATATATACACGCATATAGGTATGTAAAAGAGAGAGCTTAGTCTTATATAGTAAATACCCTAGTAAGTTAAAAGTAGGTAGCGTATTTACTTTACCTAAAGCAAGTGTTTGCGTTCGCTTGCCTATAACGTAGTTAGCTAGTTATTTACTAACGTATACTATTACTAGCACTAAGTGCAAGAAGAGTTACGTATTCTCTTAGGCTTAGCGCCTTAAGGTACTATATTCCTTCTCTAGTGTCTATTAGGGGATGTGTTAGGCGTTATAACTAATAGTTAAAGCGTCGCACTGTCCGTGGGTAGTATATAATATAGTCTAGGGCCAGGTCTGCTCCGTAGGTGCACGCAAGGGTCTCCTTATTATGCTTAAACTTCCTATAGTACCAGGCGTAGTTGCCGTGTCTTATCCTTATAGATAGGAGCTTGGCCAGGGCGGGGCGTGTAAGCTCTAGCTCCAGCGGTTACCTAGAGGGGGTGTATGCTAGGCCCTACTAGTTATACTATGTAGAGAGATTTAGTGTGCGTGTGCGCTACTACTCTTATTATATAGCGCGTACGTATACGCGCGCATTAGATCGTAGACTTAATATTATAGGGTTAGCTACCTTCCTTATAGGTAGGCGTAGGTCCTTAGCTACCTTATCTACTAGCTAATTAGCTAGCTTATTGCCTTTAATACCTATGTAGCCTAGTAACTATTAGATTTAGATATCTTAGGTGTCTATAGCTTCCTAGCAGCGTATAAAGGCCTACTAGGATAACGGCGCGGGGTCTCCCCTAATGCCCTAGATAACTAATATGCTGTCTACACATATCTAGATCTGGCTTAGGCAGTGCGCCTAAGTCTATAACACGTGTTAAAGATTTCTTTAGGCCCCCACTACTTCTGCGTTAAAGACGTGGGCCCGCGTGTTAAGGGAGCCTTTGCCTATATATAGTAGACTCTGGCCCTAGTACACAGCGTATCTATAGGTTACGTGGCGCTCGCCGTTTTCTGTGCGCTGTTTCAAGCCGTCTAAGAATACTATAATTATCTTAGTAGGCAGGCTTGTCCACTATTGTTTAAATTCTTTAGTAGCGAGCTTTTTAGGCTTATTATTTATAGGGTCTGTTCGGCACTTATTAGAATAGTGTAGTTATAGTAGTATAGGGCGGGGTACTAGTGCGAATAGCTATGCAAGTAGTTAAACTTTTATATATAGGCGCTGTAGGCGTTCGGCGCCTCTTCCTTTATATACTACGGTTAGTCACGTGCGCGCTATAAGCAGGTGTCCTTTATTAATATAGTGTAAGCGTATAGCAAATCTTACCTTACACTTTTTAAGCGCCATAGCTACTAAGGGAATACCTGCGTCTCTATATAGTGTAGTAGTAGGCGTAGTGCGGTAGGCGGGGACAACGCCTCTAACTACTATCGTAAGGGCCTTTTCTAGGGCGGCGATATGCCACCCGAGTCGTGTACTAACCTTTTAGTTCTACGTAGCTCTTATAATCTTAGGGGGCTTCGTGCGCCCTCTATACTAGGCCTCGTTTTTATATAGTAGGCGTGGTAGTACGCATAAGATTACCGCTTTACGTAGTAAGCTGGCTGGTAGGCCATGCTAGATCCTAGTAAGACTATAGATATGCTATGCGACTACGCGTCCTTTAGCTACGCGAGTAGTAATATATGTTTTAAAATTAAGCTTCTTATTAAAGTAAACACCTAGCCAGCGTAGCGCCTTATCTAGTAGTGTAGGTTAGAGGATAAGCTAATTGTTAATTTAGATAGGTAGCGAATAGTCACTTTTCTACTTAGTTAGGTGTATTATTTCAAGTTTTTCTAGGGTAAATGCCACGTGATTAGCGTCTCCCTAGGAATTTATAGCACCTATGTCTTTTGCTAGCATTTCCACGTTCTGGTCTAGGGAGTGGGATTACCTATAAAGGCAGATATTATCTGCGTACCTAAAGCGCCTAGCAGGGTCTTGCTAAAGTAGCTCTGCCAGATAAAGTGTGTATAGCACTAATAATAGTGGTGAGCCCTGCGGCGTCCCGCACTATATTAGGTAGGGCGCTATAGTGGCTTCTCCTAATTACACTTAGACGCGGCAGTTCTAGAGGAAGTTTTTTATAATTAGGAGGGCGCTATCATGCTATCTTTAAGCCTTTATTTTATATAGAAGTTAATTTCTAAGAAGTGCGTTAAAGGCGCCTTAGACGTCTATAGTAACTATAGTAACGTGCTAGCCGTTGGAGAAGGCGTTCTCTACGTTATGTATAAAGGTGGCTACTAGGTCCATGGCTAATCTCTTAGGGAGAGCCCCCCTATGTTAGGGGCTTAGTATGCTATGTGCTATAGCAGTGCTAGCAAATCTCCTTACTAAGATTCTCTTTAGGCCCTTGCCTAGGCAGGATAGCAGGGCGATAGGTCTCTATAATCTAGGGGAGGATTTATCCTTTTTGCCTATCTTAGGTACTATAACGACCTCTGCGACCCTCCACGCGTAGGGGAAGTAGTTAAGGGCCAGATAGCGCTAGTATAGGCTAGTAAGATACGTCTAAATATAGTGCTAGCATACGGTGAGCATGCGAATAGTAATCCTGTTTATACTAGGTAAGGTGCTTAAGACTCCTATTATGTTATGCTCAACCTCTTTAGGGGAAAGATATAGGTCTTAGGGGAGGGCGTAATAGCTTTATAATCCTTAGATGTTAGGTGCTAGAGCCTCTAGTAAGTTATTACTACTATTAAAATAGTAGAGTATTACTTATCTAAGCGTCTTAGCTTTCTCCTGCAGGTTAGTAATATAGCGCCCCTCGTAGGCTAGTAGCGAGTTTAGTCTTATTAGCTTAAGCTTGTGCTAGCCTATAATTTAAAAGAGGTTAGAGTCCTCCTTTGCGCTATTAATAGTATATTACTAGTATTATCTCTTAGCCTTTCTTACTATAGTTAGGAAGCTGCGAGTCTCTAGGGTCTAGGTGCCTATAT
Organism: Bimuria novae-zelandiae CBS 107.79; assembly: GCA_010015655.1. Lineage (NCBI taxonomy): Eukaryota > Fungi > Ascomycota > Dothideomycetes > Pleosporales > Didymosphaeriaceae > Bimuria > Bimuria novae-zelandiae. Next base: position 23,991 of record ML976792.1, read on the forward strand.
AGCCCTATCTAGACTTAAGGTGCAGGCGCCTGGCGTTAGCGCACTTATCTATTTACTAAAGTGCCGCCTTCCTGCCTTCCCTCTTTAGGTAGCCAGTTTTACGTAGAGTATCTTAGAGTAATAAGGTTAGCGCTGCGGCGCACTCTTCCACCTAGCGTAGGTTAAAGGCCACTACTATTAAGGGCAGCTATAGCATACTTATTACGACTAGCTAGGTAAAGGGAAGAAGCTTTTTTCTAGGAAGCCTAAGGCAATATTATTCGCGGCTTAGTGTGCCTCTACCTAGTAGTGTTATAACTAGGGTAGCGTAATTAGAGCTATAGTGCAGGTTATCGCGCACCTCTATCTTCGCGAAGGCGATATTAGAGAAGCTAAGGTCTAAGACGTGGCTAGCTCTATAGGTGGCTCTACTAGGTTCTCTAATATAGTTTATACCGCTAACTATAGCCTAGCGCGTAAGCTTGGCGCCGCCTTGCAAGGTAGTAATACTAGGCTTAAATATATCGTGCTTAGTGTTAAAGTCTCCCCCTACTAGGCATCTTACTAGGGGGGTAAGGCCTATAACATACTCTAGGACTGGCGTGGTCTAAGGCTGCCTATAGATATTAAGGATAGAGACCCCGTTAACCTAAATCTATTATCTATCCCTATCCTATAAGGGCGCTATAGTCGTGATATAGAGCTATGCGCCTTTTAGCGTGTAGATAAAAACTCTAGGTTTCTATATCCCCCTATGCTAGGGGTCGTCCTAGCTATTAATAGGTAGGTGTAGCTAGTAGCTTAGGTAGTTTAAGGTGTAGGTGCTAGGCTGCGTGGCTAGCTTCTGTATGCATACTACGTTAATACCTTCTTAAAAAGCGATTTCTAGGGCTATAATATGGCTAGGCGAGCTTTGCCCTATATTTATCTAGCTAACCTATATATTACGCTCCCTAAGGGGAGTCCTTTATCTCTATATAGGTGTGCTTAATATAAGAGATTATTCTCGTCGCTTATGCTTACGTCTCTCTCTAATAAAGATAAAGCTATATAATCTTAAGGTGGCGTAACGCTGCGCGCCGACATCGCCGCCAGATTTAGGTTCCTAGGGATATAAGTAGAGCGTTATAGGCGGGTAGAGGGCCTTATTAACGCCTCTAGTCCTGGGTTACGTCGCTTATTAGCGTTTAGTAGCGTTGTTGCTATGCCTGCTGGATATAAGCTAGAGGTAGCGAGGGCACTATATAGGCCATCACGGAGCTCTGGTAAGCTATCCTAGGCTACCGCGGTTGCTACCTCTATTTTAGTACCTAGGGACGGGCGGTTAGCGTGCTTATAGGCCTAATAACTAGCGCGGCGGTATGTGCCTATCTCCCTCCTTATTAGCCTAATAACCTACTTGTTAACTCGGCGTAGCGCTACCAGGCAGTTAATATGTCTTACCTAATATAGGCTAAAATAGTTAGCGCACTGCACTAGATAGGTGCATCCTAAGTCTAGGGGGCCTGTGTAGTCCTTTTATTTCTTGCCATAGTTATTACAGCGAGGGAGGCGCACGCATTTTAGTAGGTTATAGTAGCCCTAGTAGCCTAGGTCGTGTTATTATATAGCTAGGGTCTTAGTAATCGCCCTTAAGGCACTACTACTACCTAGGAGCCTAAATTATCGCACTTTCTTTATAAAGGAGATAATCTAGGTAATAGTTCTGTCTTTATTAGCGCTATGCCTTAACTATCTATAGTTGGCAGGCAGTGAGCCTGTCTATATAGCTGCCTTATCCTCTATTATATCGTGTGTAACTGGCACCTCTAGGCCTAGTAAGGATTAGTACGCGCTAGGGACGTTAGGTATAGCATAGTTAAACTATTTCTATAGTAGCTTAGCTATGCTGCCTCTTATAGCGCTTATTATTAAATCTTTCTTTCCCTATTCTATAAGGCTATCTCTTATCTTATTATTAGCGGGGGTGACGGCCCATCCTATCCTAGTCTTTAAGGCGCTAGGTATAGCGCTAAGGTTAAGACCTAGCGTGTTGTAAATGGCCTTTCTAATTGTATATAATAAGCTCTGTAAGAGCCGCTCCGGCGCAGGCACCGTAATAAGGATCTTAAGGTCCTTAGTATTGCTTTAACTACAGCGAGTGTGTTTATTAGCGGTAGCCCTAGTGCTGCTCTAGTTACTACTAGAGGTAGTGTACCCTGTACTTAAGGGGTTCGCGCTAGTAGCTATATTTGCCTATATTCTTAGCCCCGTAGCCCTACTATAGTTATAGTTACTATTACTAGCACTAGTGCTAGCGTTAGTATTAATACTTTTAGTATAGTCTATGCGTAAGAGGCTTAGCGCTAAAATAGAGTTTTTTAGGGCCTATATAACGCGCTAGCGAAGGGCGTTGGCGACTACTTACTCTTTAGGGAGCTTATAGGTATTAAGGCAGCTGTCTATAGCCTGTGCTAGGGTGTAGATTATGGCCTCTTAGGTGGCGGCAGCTTGTTTAGCGGCCGTGATGTGGGTTATTAGGGCTTTAGTTATTATAGTAGTAGCTGGCGCGTTTCTAGTCTACACTTCTTTATCTAGGTTAAAACGTAGTATCGCTACTATATACTGCTATAGCTATCTCCTTAAGGGGTGGCTTATATTAAGGTGCCTTGCTAACTCTAGGTTGGCGGGGCGGGTTACTATAGAGGCTTCTAGGGGTAGTCTCGCAGGCGTCTCTATGCTATTATTTACTAGCTACAGGCACTATAGGGGCAGAGGATAGCTTAGAGATAGGTTTTAGGTAATTTTAAGATTAAATCTAATAAAAAATATATAGATTTTAATAGGTTCTTAAAATTCAGAAGTTGGTAAAGGTGCTAACGCGGCGAGAGAGCTCCACGAGACGTTAACCTAGACCCAACTAACACGAGCTTAATTATTACTGGTAAACGCAATCGAAAGCAGAAAGATCTAAATAACTTTATAATTTATACATACGTAATAGCGCTAGGAGCTACACCTTTTATTAACTATTTTTATGTATTTTCGACCGAGATTCGCTCTATACCTACTATAGATAAGATACTAAAAATTTATTAATTATAGCTACTACCTCTGCTGAAGGCAATAAAGTAGCTTAAAACACATATATTTAGTAATTAATTTTAACGCGCTATAGAGGTTAAGTGGCAAGCTCTACGCGCTAAAGGAGTCTTTAAAAAGACTATAAAAATAAAGGCCACTGTAGACGCTAAGGTGCTACCGTTAATGTGGATATTCGTATACAAGATCGACGAAGAAGGATACCTCTTATAGTTTAAAGCTTAACTCGTTATTCGAGGAGATCTTTAAGCTCTACTTAACAATATATACGCTACTATACTTATAATTCGTAACTTTCGCGCTCTTATTATAATTGCTAATTACTTTAGTCTAGAGCTAAAGTAGTACGATGTCCCTACTACCTTCCTAAACGCTGAGATTAATTGAAAACTGTACGCTAAAACACCTGAGGCGTTCCGCCATACTACAGGCGAGATTATGCTGGTACTCCGCGCCCTATACGGCCTGAAGGAGTCACCAATCCTATGGTACAAAAAACTACGTCGATAACTTGTTAAGCTAGGTCTAAAGCTAGTTAAAGGCTTTCCTTACTTGTACACGAGCTGCTAGCTTATCCTATTTGTCTATGTTAACGACATTATTATGGCATATTATTAGTCTAATGCCTATTACTATAGGTCTTTTAAGAAGGATCTGGTGGTCCTATATAATATTAAAGCTATAGGAGACCTTACCTAGTTTCTTAGAATCCGCATTATACGCGATCGAGCCTTGTATAAGACATGGCTAGTCTAGGACGCGTTTATTAACAAGGTATGCGCTTAATTTAGTATTAAAGCTATAGGCAAGGCTCTAGACATTCTACTAGTAGAGAACTAGCTACTATAGTCTACTAAGGAGCCTAATTTATCGCGAATAAAGCTCTATTAGTAACTAGTTAGCTCTCTCGCATATATCGCTGTCTAGGGTAGACCTAACGTCGCCTAAACGCACGTCGTCTTTGCTTGTCACCTTACTAACCCAGGATAGTCATATATCTCGAAAATCCGGAAGACCTGGCGCTACCTACTTAGCACGAAGGCTCTCGCACTTGAAGCCTCTGCTGGCGCGCAGGATATGGCTAAGTATCTATCTAACGATCTAACATATCGCGATCCTCTCTTCTTTGGATCCTCTGACGCCTTATACGCTGACAAGCCTAAGACTCGCCAAAGCTCTTAAGGCTATGCTTTCAAGTTCGGTGGACTAATAATTAACTGGAAGTTAATAGTACAACGCACAGTCACGAAATTAACTATAGAATTTAAATTACTAGCTTTATTACTTGCTAGCTTGTAAATAGAAGAATAGATGCGATTCTTCTCTAGTATTAACCTTACTCTTAACTATACACCTACTATCTGGTGTAATAATTAACAGACTATTAGTATTATTACTAAACAGCAAGACAAGCTTTATATAAAAGTTAAATATGTTAATATCTACCAGCTCTAGATTTGACAGGAAGTCGAAGCCTCTTATATTAACGTTAAATAGGTCCCCACCAACCATATGCCTGCTAATAGACTTATAAAAATTCTACTTAAGTAGAAGTTTGCAGACTTCGTCCGCTAAATTAGCCTTGTTAATATTACTAAGCGTCTAAAGGGCCTGCGTTAAACTAATAGCAATAATCTTAATAGTATCTATATACACTAATACTAATTAGCTGTTATTAACTCCCTGCCTGGGCGTCCACGCCAGCTGGGGGGTGTGTCACGGTTTATGGCTCTTACTCTACAAGATAGTTGCTCCTACCTTGACATGGTTGCGACTTACCTTCTTTCTGTCTAGGACTAGCGTTGTTTGTGCCTGCGCACCTATACCTTCTGTAGCTTCTAGATAGAACAACCTCAGTTCAATCCTGCAATCTTTTCCACTGCGTACTGTCCGCTCAGCGCTCTGCTCACCGCGACACCTCCACATGTCACAACCTAACACACTTTGCAGACACAGCACAAGACATCGATCATTTCCTAGAAATTGCTCAAGCCCACGAGTACTCCGAACTCGAGAACCGTGCCTACAGCCACCGCCCCTTGGCTACATGCGGTCGCACGCCAGACATTTACGACCAAAGCCCTTTTGCGTGCGCATTCAGGTACGCGCGATACCCCGGAGTGGACCCCTTGCTCTGGATCGACTGCGAGGAACACGTAAAGGCTATATGTAAATACAAGCTGGGTGCGAAGGGGCGGATCTTGCTGAGGGAACTGGACCTGGGCTATATCGTGCGCTTTAACAGGTTGCCTCAGAATCAGATACGGGACATACAACTTGCGCAGCAGCCTGGACAGAGGGAGAACGGTTAGGCTGTCGAATATATGGCGGGAATGTGGCAGCGTTTTGCTATGACTGTAAATGGGAACCAGATAGGATACTGCCAGCCGCCAAGCTGATGCGTAATATTGAATTTATGCCAGCTAACAATTTTTGTTTCATCTTGTGCTGTGAACAATGACAGTTCCTCCTAATCTCCTACTCTAGCATATAGGTAACACGCCTCCCTCTTTTGGCCATTTGCGACTGGATTCCGCACTTGTCACTCCCGACAGTACAAAATCAGATAGACGAACACAAAAACGTGATTGACAGAGGACGCTACAGTAAGATAACCAGGAGTCATCCCTGCACATATAACATCGTCTATTTCCGGTTCGCGAACAATAATGTGTACTCCATTGTGTAAGGGAAAGAGTATTACGTAGCTGCGAACGCTGCCATTGAACCACCCGAATTCCAAAATCGCTCGTGGTCCCAACAGGACGAGAGATCGCACGTGTACCACGGCTCCTTCGCTCAGCCCCAATCTTTCATTATACAGTACTCTCTCCGAAAAGCTGTTGCCTCCCACATATTCCACGCAACAGGTGAGATAGAGTAGACTTATTTTGCACTTTCTGTTGCAGGTCCTGGTTTGCAATATGTTTGCTTCTTAACATAATGTGATAGGGAAAACGCAAAACCGCACAAGGATCTCGACTGTCCCAGATTCCTTTGCATTCACTTAAACATGCGAAGCACTGCGGCCGGGTCGCGTGAGTACCCCTGCTCAACCACCCCGACTTTTGGTTCACGTGCCTCATTCTACGCGGTCCGCACCGCAATATACGCAGAGGATATCTCCACTATCACTTCCTTGCGAAGATTCCATGGTTGTGCACGGGATTGACCCAGTACATCGACCAATACGGTGATATGAGCAGGTTTATCTGAATAAATGTTACATACGTACCCTCTTCCTTCAACCCCCTCTGGGTGGCCTTCAGCCATATGACCGCCTAGGTGGACTCCTACTCGCACTTGGCTACGGCTGTGACCAGGTGTTGTAACAATAGGGTGAAGGTGAGCTTCCTTGCCAAGCAAAAGACGATTGCTTTTCGCCTTCACTGAAAGGCCAGAAACGAAGACCCCAGCCGCACTGTCTCGTTGTTTGAAACACGATTCTCGTATTTCTGCCATGTACACGCCGCTTTCTCTTCCTCCTACACAGTCAAATCGTCAGCCCATGACGAGCTCAGCAATGCCGCACTACTGGAACCCAGACGAGGAGCGCCTCGTGGCTGAGCACTGCTCCCAGGTGAGCCGCTCCACTGACTCTTCGGCTCTTCGAGCGAGAGCTGATGTTGTGCAGGTCATGTACGGCGTCACTCTCAACGGTGAGAGGCTCTTCGCTCCGTCGGGTCCCAGGCTACTCCATCAATTTCCGCATTTTGCCCAACATCACGATCTCAGCGACGCAGCACTTCCTGAATGCTCTGCCCACGCTCCGCAGATGATATGGTATCTCGACAAAGCGACTGAAGGAGACGAGATATATGCACGCACGTGCAGCGAGTGGCACGCTGAGTGGGTACAGGCCGAGCGAAGGCAGCAGCACTGGACCCCAACAATGTGCGAGGACGGACACCGTACTCCATCGGTGCTTACACAGCCTGCGAATATCGATATGGCGACACATGAAAAGAAGGCGAAAGAGGTGACGCTCAGCTATTGGGCTTCTGACGAAGAGGCTCCCGAGGGTGCCCGCATACAGCACGAGAAGGCGCGATGGATGAACCTGGCGCGGGCGGCAATGTGCAGGATCAAACCGGATCCGCAGACGGCTACGCTTTGACGTTACTCATTTATCACAAACTCGTGTATAGACCCGGATCTTGCTGAGCTAGTCGAGGATATGGGCTTTATTTGGGACCAGCAAACGCAGGTCAACACCCGCAGGCCGCTGTCCGACGTTACATACTAGGCTCCACAATATGACGTTTATTACCACTGAAAGATTTGGGGCAAAGTAGCGTTATTGCCGCTCGATTTCGTCTGTTTTGGAGGGTCGCAACATGTCGGAGTCATTTGCGACTTGCCTGAAAAGCAGCATTGCGTTTATCTTGTCGATGGAATATCCGAAGTAGTACCTTGAACGCAGAAATGAATGAGCTTACTTGATTCGGTACTACTCCGCTAGCCGATCTAGATATTTCTAAATTCGGCGTCTTGCGAAGGTAACTAACGGGACCGGCACGTATCGAGCTTCACAACCTAGTTCTTGTAGGTCGCAAGCCTCCCAGGGCAACGCACGTGCTGTTAGCTCTTTTTTCAATTTTCATCGACGCATAGGTTAATAGATTCATTGTTGTCCGTGCGATTCTAGAAATTGTATGTGCGTAGTGCGGTCACATGGCTACTTTCTGTTTTCACAGATTCCCTGATCTTGACGCCATATAGTTCCCGCGTGTCAAAGGCTAACATACCACACTCTCACTCACACTCACACTCACACTAAACGTAGTTGATTGAGACTGTCATGGCTCGTCGCTTCTACACGCCGTATCTAGGACTCATTGATTTGCTGCCCGCGGCAGTTCCACCAACCATGACGGAAACCTGTGCCCACTTCTCCAATGACGGATTCGATAACGTCACTCCAGTAACATACAATGCGAATGTACTGCGCGGCGAGAACATGGACGCACTAAATCCCAGACATCAACTCGCCGACAATTCTTGGAACGCCGTTCAGCCCGATCTGCATCAACAACTCCAAGACGCAGCACAGAGCGAAAGCGAAGTTTCCCGGGAGCATGAGGCTGGTAGTATCCCGCGTCAAATAAAGCACGAGCCTAACTTGTCTGCAATCGACCCGGCCCTGTTGCCCCAGGAACCACCGCCGCGTCTTTCCACCCCGTATGCTGTTTCTTCAAACATGCGAATGCTAAACTTTCCCAACCTCCAGATCCATCAAATGGACTATACTGCGGAATCTTTGCGTGACCAGATGGCGCCACCAGCAAATCTCGCGATTCAACATCCCTTGCGGATGGCTGATGCTTCGACCAACCCTGCCCCAAAGACTGGATTTCGAAATGTGGTTGTGCATGGCTTTGCTAACATTTCATACGGTTTCGAAGCGCTACCTTCTTTAGATTATGACTTCCGGACGATGCTCCAGGGCTATGGCCGCGACGTGAACTTCACGGCCGTCGAAATCATCGTGTTCCTGCCCAAGTTGTTCTTCAACGAGGCAATCGCGCGCCGCTTCGTCAACAACGGCATGGAGAACCCTGAGCACGTCGAGATTCTAGAGCGTCACCGACCGCTTGGCTTCAAGTGTACTGATATCGGTCCCAAGTATCTCGTTGCGCTCAATCCGAAACACCTACAAGCCCTCTTGAATCGGGTCCCATGGAATCGCAAGAACCATAAGACTCCTCCTGGTTGGGATGGCACTCGCCTCTCAATCAATGACTTCGTGCCCGATCGAGTCGCGGCAGAGGGTCCGTATGCATCACAACCACCTGGCGTACCTTTCCGTATACTGATGGACGGTATGACACAGATGCCGGTGGGAGACGACGCCGCGGATCTGACTCGCGCGATCAATTTCGCGTGCGGCGAGGAAGCGAACAAGATGTTCCCGGGTCATGAGTTTGTATTCCCCCATGATCTCCGATTCATCCTCCAGAAAATTGGACACGCCACTATTACACCGGTCCAGCAAGATAGGTCGATTGTACACCGATATCGGAAGGTGGTCAAGGCGAATAGGAAGAACAAGAAGGAGGCGTCGCCTGGGAAGTCTGCCGCTGCGCCGCAATCATATCCGACGAATAACCTGATGAAGAACAGCCGAGCCCAGAAGCCTCAGTATCTCCCCTCTCCTCCGTTTCAAGCGGACCCGTGGACTCATGATACAGGTTCGTATCCCTCTTTGCCCGCTGTTCCGATGAATTCTAGTCCATTCCAACCTCGGCAGTTCGAGGTGCACGACAACCTACAGCGAGCAGAGGATCAACACGTTCGCCCTCACGAGAACGGCCTCCTTCGGGATCTAGACATGGCATCGATTCCGCTGCATCTGTCGCATATTCCTGCCTCTGAGATCTGGTCCACGGTAGAACTATTCCGACGCCCCGACAAGCTGGGAATTGCTCGGCCACCCACTGCCGAAGAAATCGGGAATATCGAGGGTATCCTTCATCGGGAGCTCTCTGAATGGCAAAAACATTGGCAGACGCATGAGGCTGAACGTTATCGCCATTGCGATGCCACTGTCGGTTCTTTGCATAATGGACACGAGTTTCAATTCGAGCATAAGGGCTCCATGACCGAGGATGAGTTCATTGACCTGTTTGGGGAACCTGCTCCGGATCGCTTGACGGCTGTGGCTGATGTCGATCGTATGGTCGATTGATCGGGAGACCGGTTATAGGCCGCGGAGATGGACGGAATCCGAGTGAAGTTTGCCACCGTATGATGGGTACCGCAAGCTAATTGAATCCTACCTTTTAGCTTATTACTGTACCCAGGGTGAGCCACACGTCGACCGAGTGTTGGAGTACTTGCGCCACGTTTGTATGTATTCACACGTCCGCGTGGTGTCGAAGTGTAGATATTTTCAGAAAGTACAAAAATGCGACTTTCCTTGCAACAAAAGTGCATCAATTTCGATCCTGAGAAATATCGTGAAATCATTGCTCTTTTCAAACAACCAGTGCAGCACCCAATCCCATCATACCCATCATCGCACCGATACCCCAAGCTCCCTCCCTCAACGCACCGCCAGTCATACCACTCATATCCATTCCTGCCATCGCGCCAGTCGCAGTAGCGGTTTCCATGCTCATTCCGCTCATTCCGCTCATTCCGCTCATTCCGCTCATCCCACTCATCCCACTCATATCCCCACCAGATCCCATTTCCATTCCAGGCATTGTTGATGCTGTCGGGACGACGCTGCCTGACATGCTCATTTTGGATGCGGCGGTGGCCATTTGCGACGACATTTGCATCCCGACGGGTTTGGCGGAGGAGGCCATCGCAGTGTCGGTGGGCTTGGTGCCATCTCCCCACATCATTGTCACAGCGCCTTGAGTGCTGGACGGAGCTGGGAAATTGTTAAATAAGCCCAGAGACAGCTTATAAATTTAGGACTGAGACGGACCTTGAGCGACAACGGAAAGCGCGAAGAGGGCTACAGAGCCGAGGACTTTGAAGGCGAGCATATTGGGTAGATGCGATTGATTATTACAAGAAGTAGTGAATTGTAAATGTGCTTTCTGTCCAGCAGCTGTTCAAGGAGAGAGAAGAAAAGAAGTCGATTACCAAACTTAAAGACCCAAGCACGCCATGCTCTATATAACCTCGTCGGAGACAGGACCCAGCGCGTTCAGGATTCATGCACCCGCCCTTGTCGAGACGTCTTGCCCCCTCGGGAGAGAGGCTTCCTGTCGCGCCATAGGGAAGGGCGATGAGCAGCGGCCGCGCCATCTGCATGTGGTTGGTCCAAGAAACAAAGAATCTGTCAAACGATCGAGAGCGTGTTTGAGGTGGAAGAGTTTGTTGCAAGGCTGTTTCATCGTCGTCACTCGGCTGGGATGGTGCCGAGGCTTGCTTGATCCGGGAAGGGTGGGGCGAGGGTCGGAAACTTTGTTCGGACCTCAGGCAAACGCCTCATCACTCCTTGAGCCTTGCAAACACTAACCCAATACAGCAAACTTCCACAGCGCCGTGCAAGAGATAGACAAAGGAAGCTAAGTATGTGGAGGTCGAGAAGATCCATCAGCGACGCGACGGCCAAGGTCGCATAATCAACGCCGGCTCGCCTGGGAGTCCCATGACGTGTCTGGGGTTCTCTATCGCTATGTCTCCCCAGACCGACAATGCTGGATGCGGCTCACGGTATTCCATCGAGGCCAATGTTCCTCGCATCATCGTTTCCACCCAGACTTCGTCCTCCTCTTTCTGCGTCCACTCGTCCTGTATGGAGAGATAGAGCTCGCCAGACGCCCAGATGTGCTCTTGCCGAATCTGAACAATCGCATCCATGTGTTCGGGGCACTCCGTCCAGCCCGTTTCCCCAAACGTTGCATACTGCTCAGTTGCCCAACGAAGGTTCTCTGCCCACCCGCTGACGTCCGCGGATTTGACGCCGCGGATAAGATGAAGAGGGCGGAATGGCGCGACTTCGCGTGGACCATTGCCGAAGGCGTAGGCATTGTACGGGTCATTGTTCGCATCTTTACCACGCGCAGGCTTTCGTTGATTGAAGACGTATTCGAGCGCTTGGGTTGACATCATGCCGGTCGTGGGAGGCGCCTTTACCCATCGGAGGGGCGCAGGAACGTACTCGCTGTCTTCTGGTTTAGCGTCGCTGGTTTCGTCTTCCGGGACTTCGTCTTTCGGATGATTAGTATCTATGCCATCGACAGGACTCGGATTGCCGGAGACGGCAGGGGTCAGCATACCTTCCAACTCGCGCTTCTTCAGCGAGGGGCGCCCTCGTCGCCTTGAACGCCTAGGATCTTGCACCTTTGCTTGCGGCGTGGAAGAAACACTACGTGCTTGCCGAGGCGTTTGACGAATAGCTCCAGGCTCGCCCATTTGTACTGGCTTGTTGGCCTGCGAGTTGACGAAGAGTGGGTTGCGAGCGAAGTGGGGAGCAGCGTCCTTCCAACGCGAGAAAATAACGCGGTCGGTATTTTCACCAGTCAACTGCTGCGCGCCACCCAGGACTAGAAGCAGCGCGTCGTATTCTGGGGTACATCCACTGCTCATGTGGATGCTCCACGCAATGTTGCACAAGCCTCGTGAGATCTCGAACATCATTGCCCTGCGGCATTTGCCTCACGCCATCGACCAAACGAGAAAATGGGACAGCTCTCTCAGCTGCCCTTGTTGGTGATTTGGGACAACATCCTGGAATCAGCCACACTCAGGTCTCCCGCATTCCACGACTGAGCATTCTGATTCAACCTTTTGAGATGACCTCTAAGGAATCAACCCTCGTGGGATGATGTTAGCGGCGTCTGGTGTTTTGACTATGCTATGGGTATCGATGATTGAGACCATAGCATTCCAGTTGGCATGGTTCATTGCGAGATGGTGAATCACATCTGCTGACGTGAGGGAATTTGGGACATATGTCAGTATTCCCACGGCAGTCAGGTTGGCATTATGTGGAAAAGGCACGTTGCATGGCGGTGCTCCTTCAAAAACATAGTGGCCTACGGCAGGCATGTTCGCGGGGTTGGTTTTGGTCGAGACAGAAGAGAGCAGCAGACGATAGACACTGGATACGCTACGGGTTGAGGATTATTGGGAGAAAACCTTCACGCGATGAAGTTGAGTTCGAACTGTTCGACCTCCATGGGTTCCTTCCCAAATTTGCGAGGTTGAACGCGTCCCAGGCAACGAGCTCGCGGTAGCAACATAGCAACACTGGCGAGACGCGACGTCACAACAGACCTTAGCGAGCTAGAAGCTTCCCATCCACTGCGCTCACCTCACGGTTGCACTCAACTTTTGCTGTAATTCGCACCAACTCTGCTTGCAGCTTTTTACACGCATACTCTCAAACTCTTGTTGACTTCGCGATTGTTGTACGCAGCAGCGTAAGATCATCTTGCTCTCTATACATCCTGTCTTTCACGGCGCAGCAATTTTCAAGCGAGCGGCTTGTCCGCATATAACACACATTGCACAACTACAAGGAACACCAGGTATGGAACAATACCACTGTATGATACAAAGCTCGCCATACTAACTGTTCAGTCCTCGTACAATATGGATCGTCAGCCGAAGAACGCTGCCGGCGAAACCGGTCCTTCTCACCCTCGCGCAGTCAATGATGCCTTTGGCAAATCAAGTCCTCACTGGAATCTCCCATTCCCTGCGGGCCGGCTGACTGTGGCGGAGATCCTCGCATATTGCCCGCACTGGCTCAAGTCAGTCGATGTCATCAACCGCTTCGTCACGAATGGCGCCAAGTCCAAGATCATCGCGGGGATGCTCAATCGGTTCCGGATTCCACCTGTTGTCGACATCCAAACGAACTCGGTATGTGTTATGATGCAATGCGCAATGCGAGCTGCCGGCTACCTAGGCTGGACTATGGGCAACCATAGCGACTTTAGCGACTTCAGCGACACCAGCGCCGAGGACTGGGAGGCTGCCAACCTCGATGTCTCTTGCTTCCGCACTCCACGTGTGACTCACCCCAAGAAGGGATCCAAGAAGATCGAGAACGTGGCCGCTGAGCCAATTGAGTTCCGCGATCTCGCCCGTGACGTCAAGATTCACCCTTCCGGATCTGACGCGCTTGACCTTACGCGCTGCGTTATCTACGCTATCGAGCACCCCGAGGAGTCCTGGCGTTTTCCCGACGACTTTGAGCGTTTGGTAAACAAGCTTGGCGGCCCTCAGCGCCTCACTCACTATCACCTAGACACCCAAGCGTTTAAGCGCGCTGTCGTTGAAATCTTCCCACCAGCAGAGCGCAAGAAGCTCTCAGTCACACCTGTAGCAAAGCGCGTCCACTTCGCCGACACAACCACAATGGTCACCACCCGCAAGTCCGACATGCGTCTCGCGACTCCGAAAGCGGTTCCCATGACGACTTCGAAGAAGCGCAACTGCGAGGAAGCTGACGCTGTTGACACCCGCACTCCAAAGCCCGGTGACAGGCGTCGCAGCGGCAGGATCGCCACGCAAGGTGTCAAGGACCTGCGTGAGCCTGACACAGATGCCGGCACGCCTGACGCTACACCCTACTACAAGAACTACAACACCTATGGGCCGCCCCAAAAGAAGCACAAGTCGCACCGCGCCTCTTCTGATGAGAGCGAGTTCATCGGCAGCTACACCACTGACTCCGAGACGCTTCCCGACGCCTACGACCAAGTCAGCGACGACATCCTCACGCCTGAACTCGAGTCGAAGCGTCCCGTCCGTGTTTCCGCCCAGAAGGGCCGTCGTCTCACACAACAGGCTATCTTCCGGGAGACGCCCAAGACTTCCCGCTCGGCCAAGGGTGCTACAGGCTTCAAGCCCTCCCTCATGCTCTCCGCCCATGCCACTCCCGCAAATGCGACTCCCGTACATGCCACTCCTGCACACATTGCAGCGCCCAATAACCACGTTCCTCTTAACCTGATCGACCCTGTCCTGCTCAGCCTTTCGCATACCTGGGAGGAGCGTCGTCGACCCATCCTCGTCACGCCACTCGTGCTGAACCCGTCCCGCCTCGTCATCGATTCGCACACTATCCGGCTCTACGCAGAAGAGAACTGCCCCAATGTCGAGGACATGTGGAACTCCGCGCTTTCATCCACCCGCTTCAACGGCCCGCGCAAGCATGCGCCGTTCCGCGAGCTCTACCGCCTTACCGATCCGATGCCGTGGGACAGCAGCGATTGGGCCGAGAACATTCGCTGGGCCAAGGAGCAGTATCGCGCGTTCGGTGTCGACTCTTGGACCGAATATGACGACCATCTCGAGCAGATCACCCAGTGGAGGAGGCAGAATATGTGGGTGAGTGAGGAGGCAGCCAAGGGCGGCATCTAGGGATGGCACAGAAGAGGAAGGAGAGATGGAAGCAATCGGCGATGTTGGATCCTGACTTGACATGGAAAAGGTTTTGGCGTTAGCATCTCCGACTAGTGCAGCTTGGACATGACTGGTTTTTGTTTGTGCTTTGGTTCAGTTTTGCGAATGCTTGCATACGATTCTTTTTGACTTTGACATCCGTGTATAGTATGATGGCTCAGTATTTAGGACTGAGACCACTGGGGGTGTTGTGTTACCCCCAGAAGCACTAGTAGCATGAATGATTTTATAGACCAAAATTCCAATCCTGACGTGAGTGGTGATTGTGATGTCTTTTGCTATTCCAGCTGTACACAAGCGAGAGTTTATACCGTGACTTACCTTGTAGAAGGACAGGTGTTGTATTACGAAGCTTATAAGCACGGTCGACAATACCTAGGCAGAGTTGCGAGAGTAGTAGTAGTAGTAGTAGTAGTAGTAGTAGTAGTAGTAGTAGTAGTAGTAGTAGTATTAATTAACGTCCAGGAACGCAATGTTCTAGCCTCCTATAGGGTATAGGGACGCGCTAAGCAACTATTTTAAGACTAGCTAAAGTAGTAAAGGCGTTTCTTACTATAATGCTATTACTATCTCTTATAGTAGCTTATAAGAGTCCGCCCCCTTTCGTGTAAGGACTAAATCTTTATCTTCTTACCTATAGGCTAAAGTGTTAGGGTGTATTTATTCTATATAAAAACTAATACTAAAGTAGGGGTAGCTTTAGCTACCTTAAACACTATATTTAAAAGTGCTAAGCCTTTAGCGTAAGCTTAATAAAGAAAATTAAAGAAAGTAACTAAAAATTAATAAGCTGAAGTAGAAATTAAAAGTCTTATAGCTTAAGTGCTTTTAAGTACTCTACGTCCTCCTTAATAGTGCTAGGGGGGCACGCTGGCCGTTTTGGCTAGTAGTAGAACTTTTAAACTAATTATAGGTAGTGTACAATGTAGTCAGGCGCCAGGTCTGCCCTTGTTAAGATCCGTTGAGATCCAACATGACGCGGGGCATGGACACTTATCCGTGCGACTGGCCAAGATTCCTGACTCAGCTACGAGTCACGTGATTAGTCACGCGTCCCAGAAATATCGGCCGTCCCAGAAGTATCTTGGCACAGGGGACTTTGGGACTCCTGGGATTATTAGGATCCGTGGGACGAGTTATGTATAAGAATGCGATAGTAGCCTTTTACTATCGTGTTTAACCTGCTTACTAATTTATTATTTAGATTTAACTTAGGCTCTCTTATTAATTTAATTATACTATATATACTTTTAATACTAATTCCTATTAATACGCGCAAGCTATTATTACCCCTTACCTATATTACTAACACTCTTGCCCAAGAACTAACCCTTACCCCTTTAGGACCAGCTATTTATAATCTACATAAAGCTATAGTCTGCCGTCCTTTTTAAGTATAAAGAGTATTAGGAAAGCAATAGGACTCTAGCTAAGCTACTATTTCCTAAAATAGAGATTCTTCTTTAATAGTTCCTTTAACTCTCTTTCCTAGTCTTATGTAAAGGGCTATAGGCATTTTAGCTATAACTTAGCTCTTTTAACTAGTAGTATCTTATAATCCTACTTTTAGTATTTAGGTAAGACTATCTTATCGTGTTCCTTAAATAAGTCTATAAATTCTTAGTACTTTGCCAGTAGACTAGGGTTCTTATTAACTATTATAACTAATTATACCTATAGACAGCATACCTATTCTAAGTATTACTATAAGATCTTATTTATATTATAAATACCTAGTTCTCCTTTCTCTCCTAAAGTTCCTAGGAGTTTCCCTTTTACTATAACTCTACTTAAGTCGTCGCAGGTAGTTTCCTAGGTAGAATTATCCTTATAAACTAATCTATTTCTAGATTATATTACTTAAGCTATTTATAACTAATAATAGCTTCTATGTCTCCTATCTTAATTATAGTAAAGACACGTTAGCTTTCTAGGCCTTTAATATTAACCTATACTAGCGCCGTTTTTAGGCGTAACTAACTATTACTATATCCTTACAATTAGGTCCTATCTATAAGTCCTATTTATAACAGTATTTTCTTATTATAATAAGGTATATTATATCTTTTAACTACTTCTAGGGCTATTAGATACGCGTTTACCCCTAAATTAATAAGTAGTCTAATACGATATCTATATATTATAATATTCTTAATTAAGCGTTTCTTAACTTGGTGAGTATCTACCTAATAAGCTATAATAATTACACTATTACTAGTGTAGCTCGTTACCTAGTAATGCCCTAGTTTTTTAAGTCCTTAGGCTTACTATCTAGGCCCGTAGCTTCTTAAATCTAGTTCTTAACCTAAGCTAGTTTCGAGATTTCCTTAACCTTATACTATTTATAACGTTAGTAGTATATACTATAGGCCTCCTTAATTTTATTAGATTTATATATTCCTAAAATCCCGTGTTAAAAGTAATTTAAAGTAAGGTATTTATGCGCTATAAGCGCGTAGTAGCTTAGTTAGTCTTTAAAGAAGGCTACTTCCTCTTGCAGGCTTAGATGCGCTAAGTACTATAGGTAATATTTATCTTATTAGGTAGATAGGTGGGTTTTCTCGTGTCCTGTCTAGGTTACTCTTGTGACGTTTCTAGGATTGTGAGGGTCTATGCCACGTGGAAACTATTTAGTTATATATTTTTACAAGATATAGATTTTACAAGTATCCTTAAAGTACCTATACTAACCGTTTTATTTATAGTATTTTATCTAATAAAGTAAGAAGTATTTATAGTAGTTATTAGGTACCTTGCACTAGTCTTTTCTAACCTAATAATAGTCTAAATTACTAAAGGTATAAGCCACCTTAGCTTATCTTTTATAATATTGTTAATATTCTTTCTTAATATATTACTACTATCCCGCACGTGCATGCTACTTAATTATTATAATTTAGTATAAATAAAGTGCTAGGACTTCTTATATTTTCTTTACTAGCTAGTAAGTATCCTAATTATATAGTTTTTACACTACTATTTTCTAAGTGCATTAAGGTAAGTAATATAACTTATTATTATATACCTAGCACGTTTCTTTTACTAGTTAGCTAAAAATATTATATTTTTAAAGAACTATTTATTCTTTTATTTACTTTATTAGGTTAGGGGTTTCTTGCGTAAGGTCCTTAATTTCGTTAGCTAAGATAAAAGTAGCTATTACTATATTAAGAAGGTTAATTATATTAACTTTTATCTTTTACTTCTTATACTCTCTAGCGAAGTGTCCTTATTTTTTATAATAAAGGCACGCTTTGTCCTTATATCGTTATTATTTTTCTTTAAAAGATATAGAGTTCTTGCCCTGCCTAGGTCCTTTAAACCTTTAGTTTTAGTTGGCCTATTTCCTGTGCTAACGGGCTTTATTAGCTATAATAACGTTTTTGTCCCTATTATAGTTTACAGACTATGCGTAGTTTTTTAGTTTTATAAATATATGCCCTCCGCGCTACTTGTCTATCTTTCTTTTATATAAGTAATTATCTACTTTTATAGCTTAGTTAATAAGTTTTTTTTAGGTTATTAGGCTTTTCTTAGTAGACTAGTTCGTCCTTTACAGCTTCCTTAAACCTATTATAGTAGGTAATTATAAGTATAGCCTTACCCTATTTAACTAATTTTACTTTAATTTATTTAAACTCTAGCGTATAGAGTACTGCTGACTTTTCCTAGCGCAGACATTAAAGGCGAATTTTAGCTTAGTGTTCTTTATTAATTATGCTAAATATATTTTTTATAACATTATAAAAGGATTCTTAATTCTTTATAACTTCTATTATAGTATTATTACAATCCTCGAGTTTATCGTTCTTAAGGAAGTTATTAATTATTAGCCTAGCCTATTTTGCTACCTTGTCTTGCATATTTATACAGGTAACTAAAATCTTATTTTAGTTAGTCTTAAACTTTCGTAGGGTATATTAGATAAACAACTCTATAGTTATTAAGAATATTACTAAATATTCCTTACTATTATAGGGTTCTAGCTTAGGGACCTTTAGCTATTATTTCGCGTCCTCCTAAGTATTTATCTTCTTATTTATTTAGTCAATAATCTCTTAAAGTTATATAATTTATGCTACTTACTTGGCTATAACTTCTCTTAGAGCCCTGTTTAGGGTTAGTACTATAGCCGGAGTACTAGCGGATCCTGCTATATTTTACTTAGTAGGTAGTTAAAGTGTTATAAGGCGCTTACACCTTAGTCTAGTCTAGGTTAGGGCAGTAAGGATAAAGTAGCACTTTATAGATTATTTAGTAGTATAAGCTAATGCAACACTTAGCGCGTAGCTATATAATTTAATCTTATAATAAATAAAATAACTATTAGTTTATATAGGAGAACGCACTTACATAAAAGATATATAAGTTAACTATTGTAACGGCCAGCAAGATATAGCCTTGCGGCTAATGGATTGGCGCTATGTACAAAGACTCAAAGCTAAAGAAGAGAAAGGGATCGAGGGGGCCGAGTAGGCGGCATATAGTCTGCCGCTATCTAGTAACTGCCATCTAATGCTGCGACTGCCTTCTCAGTGTAGCAGCTGCCATCACAGCGTGGCAGCTGCCATCCATCGCCCTTGTGACGATGCCCAGATCACAGCAAGTCCCACGATCGTCACAACTATAAGGAGCGTAACATAGGAAATTATATAGTATATACCCTTAGCCTACTCAGTTACTCAGTACCACTAATTAACTAAGCAGTCACGTGTATTACTTTATTACTTAGTACTACTAATTAACTAAGTAGTTACGTAGCCGTAGGGCTAGCTCCTTGGCGTGCTTGTCAAGGTCGTCCTGACCACTAGTCCTATTAAGCGTCCACTCCCTTCCTTCCGTCCTTGGTTCGTAACAGTAGTAGTTATTAAGTTATAGCTAGTCTTAATTATATTAGGACAATGGCTTAGCGTAGTTAAATTTTTTAGTATTTATATAAAATAGTTATAAAAAATAAGTGTAGCTACTAGCTTCTTTAAATACTTAAAATTAATAATATAGTAATTAATAGCTTTAGCTATAATTATTATAACTTTTTTTTTGGTCTCTATCGCCTTACGCATAGCTATAAAATAAGAGTTAAGGGCGTTAGCTACTATATTTATAGTAGCTTTTAGGTAGGGAGGCACGTCTTTACTAAAAAAAAAAAAAAAGTCGTTTAAAAGGGTAAATATTAGTCTATCGCGTAAACTGAAGGTCTAGGGGGCTAGTTACTGTAACGGCCCCTAGAGGGGGCCTTTAAGGCTTTTTTATTATTATTATTAACCTACCGCGCGCGTGCGGTGCCTAAGAATAGCTAAAAGTATGATTTTAAATAAACCTAAAAGGAGCAAGATAAAGATTTAGCAATTTTACCACTTTCTCAAAATTCCACATGTTGGTGATGGTGCAGAGTTGCGAGAGGGTCTCAGATTGAATTATCAAAGGCTGAGGATGCACTGAAGGAAACCCGATGTCGCATTATGGAGGAGCGTGTTAGGCTTGTATAGACGATAAGTATTGGGGGAAGAGGGCAATAGCACATGGAAGGAATTAAGGAATACACTGATTGCATTTGTGTGTGAGTGATAGCTAAGATATAGACTGCTAAGCCATCTAGGCAGCAGTAAGGAGTGTAGGCAGCCGTTCTGCTAGTGCGGACTAGTATAGGCA
>ML976792.1:44947-66859 GCA_010015655.1 Bimuria novae-zelandiae CBS 107.79
GGCATACAGTCTGTATTAAATGAGATACCCTAAAAGAAGCGCATCCATTCCTGCATCTAAGAACTAGCAAGCGAGAGGGATAGGAGCTTAGCTTTAGTAGTGGACTTAGTTACTATACGTTGAACAGTAGCCTTCTAATTAATAGTTATTCCAGCTAGCTTAAATGCATACCCCTAAGAGCTTTAGCGAGTATTAGGTTTATCTATAAACGATGCGTCGGAGGCTCTAAAGAACAAAGGATCACGGTAGTCTAGTTTATCTGTGATATACTTAGCGAGGTTAGGTGCTAAGGTAGAAGCAGAGGCTTAGAGTGCCCAGGTCTTTGTTCCAAGTAGATATCGCCAGGTCTGACGAATCTTCGCAACGTGAGACTGTCCCGGATTGGTGAGGTGGCAGACATATACCACATGGGCTTAGGCAACATTAGGACGTCCCTATACCGCTATGTAGGCGAGTGAACCTGTAAGTTACTAGTATATCCGTATTTAAGCTTTGTCTAGCTCCTCTTCTAATTAAGGTAACTAGTTTTTTATAAGTGGAATTTCTAGGACCTTGCCTATAGCGTCGATACTAAAGCGAGAGCACACCTTGTTGATAAAGGCATCTTAAACTAGCTAGGTCTTTTATTTAGCTCTATTACGTACAACGCGTATGCCTAGGAACTAGGTAAGATCTCCTATCTCTTTAAGGTCATAGAGATTAATTAGATTTATGACAATCTTGCGGTGCTCCGTCTTATTTGACTGGTGATAGGCTATAACAATATCGTTAACATAGACAAAGAGAATGACTGATCGATTAGTATAAAGGCAAGGAAAGCCTTTAACTAGATTAAGGCTAAATTTAATTAGTAAGCTTTGGAGTTCCTTATACTATAGGAGTGACGATTCTTTAAGCCCGTAGAGAGCTTGTATTACCTCGAGTAGTTTATCCTCTAGGTCTGTAAGGCTATTAGGGACCTTAGCATATAGCTTTCGGCCAAGTTTTGCGTTTAGGAATGCAGTAGGTACATCGTACTACTTTATTTTAAGGTTAAAGTAGTTGGCAATTGCAACTAGAGCTCGAAAGTTTTAAATTACTAGAGTCGCAGCGTATATGTTATTAGGTTGCTCCTCTAGATTACCTCGCACTACCAGGCGTGCCTTGAAACTTAATAGAAATCTATTATCATTAATTTTGTAGGTAAATACCCACATGAGTGGAAGTACCTCTGCATTAGCAGTGGCCTTTGTCCTGTCTGTCTTCTTAAAGCAGCCTTTATTACGGATAGAGCGCCATTCCTTTAATAGCGCCTATCGGAACTGCTTTCTATAGACATGTTGGTCAAATTCCCTAATATTCTTTGGCGGTGGTGGAAGTTGGCTCTAATGGATTCTTGGGATCTTATTACTCTTAGTAGATAGGGATATGAGTGCCGTGGAAAAGGTAGATAGATAGTTCTTAATAGACTCTATTCCTAACGCAATAGCATATAAATGCGCGTTAAAGGTGTCTTTTAATTTTATAGTCTAAGCACGTCTTCTACTAGGGATAATATTATTAGTATCTAAATTAAGATTAATATCTCGTGGAGCTTCTTTACCGTATAGTCTATAGCCTTTAGGTAGGCTATATATAGAAGAGAAGTCTACTTCGTTAATTAAAGTAGTCTCTCTAAGTTTGGTAGGTCTAGGAGTAAGTAATTATTGCTGTTCTTCTATATTCTCAGGCGTAGAGAATCGTTCTTGCTAATTACGCTATTAACCTACACCCCCTACGCGGGACCCTCTATCTATAGAGGTTACGGGTGCTTTGTTAAATAGCTGTCGACGTTGACGAGCGATAAGTAATTCTTTAATATTAATATCCTTTAGTTTATATTCTTAAAACGATAGTGCTTTAATAACTTTAGTAATAATTAATTTGTTAGCATAGCCATCTATCCTAGTATAAAACTAAGTAGGTTTGAAGACCACGTCTCGGGTAACAAAGATCTTATTAGTGGTAGGTAACTAGATGCGAAAGATGTTGGTTCCGTAATAGCCTATAAGGTGGCCAATAAGTGCTCGTGATTTAAGCTTGTTTGCTCGTTCTTTCTGTACAAGCAATTGATTAAGAACATATGCGCGATATCTAATAGGTCTTATGTGTAATATAATAGGCTTTTGACCCTAGACTACTTTATAGGGCGTCTTCCACCTTAAAGCTTTAATAGGAGTGCGATTAAGAATATATGCCGCTGTTTAATAAAGTTTATTAGAGAGTAACTTTGGAAGATTTGCATGTAGGCGCATAGCTCGTGCATAAACTAATAGTATGCCTCCTGCTCTCTTAGATAGACCGTTTGGCTGGTAAGTCTCTGGTGGCGCAGGCTCCCACAGAATACCTATGTTAGCTAGAGTATCTGACAGGAAGTCGCTAAATCTAGGTTTATTATTTAACCTAATAACATAAATATTAGCGTTCCACTGTCTCTAAGCTTTCTAAATAAGTTAAAGTATTTAGTAAGTAAGTAAGGGCTTTATCTTGCGTGGAGCTGTCGTAACCTCGTGCCACTTTAAGTACTCGTTAATAGAGTAAAATCCGTATTAATCTTTATTCCAGCAGGCCTTATCTCTTGGGACGATATAGATTAAGTTAATCCCTATTTGGTAGAAAGGCCGAGTTGCCTTACCTAATAAGGTTCGACGAGAGATAATCTAAGTAAGTTTAGCTTTAGTATAGGCTTGGCAGAAGTAGTCCTTTAGTTCTTTAGTAAGGGTAATTCTATTAACATACTAATTAAGGCATTTAATTGCCTTCTTACTTAAGTAACCCTATATTAGATAGGCTGTGCGTTAATTAATAGTCTAATTTAGCTTTAGTGCGTATAAGGGACGGTAGGAGACTCTAAATAACTATAGGTCTAAGAGACAAGGTCGACGCGTAGGGTTGGCGTTAATTAACTAGTGTCCGCCTGTATACTCTAGTTAAGCGATAACGTTTGTAGTCTTATGCTAATACATAAGATCGTAACTAGAATTAAAGTAAATGCCCTCTATGCGACAGCGAGCAAGACTAAGTACGCTTATTAAGAATCCTTTAATATATACGACATAACTTAGAACTAATATCTATAGTCCTTTAAGAGTGCGAGCGACAAGCTCTACTTCTCCCTATACTATAATAAGTATCTAGCTATTTCCTGTAGACAGTGTTCTACCTTCTAGATTTCCACGCTAACGCTTCTAGCCTTTTTATAGCTTTAAGTTAATAACATGCGTATTTAATCCTAGATTAAGAATCTATCGATTGCGTAGGTCGCTTTTACTCTATTTATTAGTAATTATTACTATAAGGTCCTGGCTAGGCTCATGACCATTATTGGCGTTAATTAAATCGGCTACTACCTTAGGCAGTATATTAGGCGGTTTAACATTGTTAAAAGGATAGGCATTCTTATTACCCTTATAATCGTATCGCTCTAGTTCTAGGCTAGTAATATAACTAACGTCTACTACATAAGCGTGTACATCTTCTAGTAGTTCTCCGCTATTAATTTGGAGGCGGCTAGGCTACTTATCCTTTTACTTAGCTTGCTTAAGAGCATTCCTTATAGCAGTAGCAAGTCTTAGATTTTTTAACTTCTTTTTAATCTATTAGCGGATCTTAGGATCCTCTTTAAAATCCGTAGGTCAATTATTTGCCTTTTTATTTAAGTACTAGCATTAGACAAATTAATGTTCCTTACTATATAGGCATGCTCGTGTCCAATTATTACTCTGCGTAGGCTTTACAATCTTAAGCTCTGCGGCGGCTATCGTAAGACCAGATAATATAGGCTTAACGTGGTAAAGGTAGCTTATAAATTCAGAGACATATGTCTCTAGAGAGGGAAGTTAATTAAGTGTTCTAGTAGCTTTATATTTAAAGTAATTACGTAGACAGGTAGTTGCGTATTCTTAATCCAATACCCTATAGGCTATAAGAAACTCCTCCTAAGCACGCTGCCTATTAATCTTAAGAAAATTTAACGTTCTTACTTAAGTAGTAATATTAATCTAGTCTGCTAGCTATTACTTAATTTTCTTTACTACCTTTAGCGCTATCTTAAGAGCATTAAACTTATCGATAATATCACGACGGCGGCTCCTATTAGTAGGAGCTAGGTGCTTTTTAAGAGCAACAAGTCGGTCGTATACTAAGTTAAGGTTCTTAATTAGGTATAAATAGCGTTTTGCAATAGTCTTGCTTATTTCTAACTTAAACTTAGCTAGAGCCTTCTGCTTTTTCTTATATACCATTATCTGTTTCTCCTATTAATTATACTCTTAATGGAAGTCGACTCGCTCTTCTACTATAAGATCTCTAATACTTGTTACACCAGTCTTCTATTTAGAAATTAGAGGTTCTACAGGCTTTGTAGATACTGTTAAGTTCTCTTTTAGAGAATTAGGGTTAACGTATTGCTAGAGCTTATGGCGTTCGGCTAAGTCTTTTCGTATGAAGATCCAGCTATGCCAGTCTAATAGTTTGTTAAAGATAATAGTAACTCGTGTCACTGTTAGATTAGACTTAGTAGTTATTGTAACTAAAAGAGTATTCGTAAAAAACGTATGCGCTGTACGTTAACAAAGGTTTATTAATTATAAGCTTTATAAGAGACGTGCGTAGTGTACGTGAACGAAGAATAATATAATTATAAGCTTTAATAAGGCGTACGTAATACGTGAACGAAGGATAAGGATTACGAGTGTACTCCTAGGTCGTAACCAGGCTCATAACTATTAGGGGAAGAGGGCAATAGCACATAGAAGGAATTAAGGAATACACTAATTGCATTTGTGTGTAAGTGATAGCTAAGATATAGACTGCTAAGCCATCTAGGCAGCAGTAAGGAGTGTAGGCAGCCGTTCTGCTAGTGCGGACTAGTATAGGCAGTAGCAGACTAGTGCAGGCTACCATCGATCATAGGAAATAGATCACGCTACAAACCGTGACATAAATACTGAGATAAACTGCGGGCCTCGATTAGAGACGATAGACTTGGGTGGGCCGTACACGCGCCAGATATAGCGATAGTACATATTTACAGCCTATTCCGCCGTGGTTATCTTATGGCAGGGCAGTGAGAAGCAGCGCTTACTTAGGCAGTTAACTATAATAAAGGCGTTATTATACCCTTTCTTATCGGGTGGGAATAACTTAAAGTCTATTAAAACGTCCTGCCATGCTCGCTCTAGTATTAGTAGTAGCTTAAGTAGTTCTAGGGTGTAGTTACGAGGCGTATAACTCTATTAATAAGCCTTACAGGCGGCGATATAGGTGTCCACGTCCTTCGCTAGATTTGGCTAATAGTACTAATCTCTAAGTAGTTTCGCTGTCTTCCTTTTTCCTGGGTAAGTAGTGAGCTACATAGTATAGGCGGCTTAAATTAAGTAGGTGCGTAGGAAGTTAACTACTAGAACAACTAGCTAATCTTTATATAAAAGTAGATCTTAATTATTTAGCTTTTATAGTCCTTAGTTATTAGATAGAGCTTTTTCCCGTAGCTTTTATAGGCTATCGTGATTTTAGTTTACCTTAATTACCTAATTAACAAGGGCATGAGGATCCTCTGCAGAGGGAGAGGCTAAAAAGGTGTTTATTATAGTAATCTTAAGCTCCTAGCCCTGTAATTCTTAAGTAGCTAAGTTAGTAAGTTAGGTTATGGCTTCTTGCACTATATTAACGTCTAGCTACTTAGCCTATAAAAAGACCCTTATGCGAGCTACCTTATCCTTTTTCTTTTAAGTTTATAGTTCCTCCTGCTTGCGTGATAGCGCGTTAGCCACTATGTTAGTAGTACCTAGTTAGTAGGTAAGCTTTAGGTTAAAATTAGCTATTATTATAGCCTAGCGTATCTATCGAGGAGTAAGCTTGCGCTTAGTGAAGAAGTACTTTAGCTCTTAATAGTTAGTAATAGCGCTAAAGGGCTTAGTCGTCTATAGACTAATAAGCTAAGATCTCTATTCTTTAAGGCTATAGATTACGGCTAGCATCTCTTTATTATATATATCGTAGTTCATCTGCGGGTCGCTTATTGTCTTAGAATAGAAGGCTATAGGTCGCCAGAGTCCGTCGTCCTGCAGCTAAGAGAGTACGCTAGTAATAACACTATCGCTCGCGTTTGTTTCTATGCGTGTAACGCGATAGAGAGAGTAATAAGCAAGTACGTTGTCTAATAGCATAAAGTCTTTAACTTGCTAAAAGGCTGCAAGCTCTCGCTCTCTAAAGGCATGCTAGGCGCCCTTTTTAAGGAGCTTTATAAGCGGTCTAATAATGCGTCTATAGTTCTTAAGGAAGGTTTAGTAGAAGTTGTAAAAGCTTAAAAATAACTATATACTTTTAACTAATGTAAGCACAGGCTAGTCCTGTATAGTAGCGATCTTCTCTAAGTCCTTTTAAATGCCTTAAGTGCTAATAATAAGGCTAAGGAACTTTGTCCTAGTTACTATAAACTCGCTCTTCTTAATATCTGCTTACAAACTAGCGTCGCGGAGTTGTTTAAGCACCTGCGCAACATGCTCCTCATAGTGTAGTAGATCCTCTAAGTAGATAAGGATATTGTCTAGATATGCTATGTAAAAGTCGTTAAGTAGGCCATGCAGTACCCTGTTAATATATCGCTAAAAGGTAGTAGGTTTATTATAGAGACTAAATAAGAGCATATAATACTTATAGTTACTATAGCGTGTATAAAACGTGGTTAGGTCCTTTGCTTCCTTGTCTAGTTAAATGCGATAAAAGGCCTGCCGTACGTCTAGCTTAGTAAATATCTTAGCACGGGCGAGCCTTGTAAGGGTCTCTTAGATAAGTAGGATAGGATAGATATCTTTCTTTATAATAGCGTTAAGCTTGCGATAGTTAACACAAAATCGCTACTCCTCTTTAGGCTTCTTAATAAATAGTACTAGTGAGGCGTAGGGCGCGTTGCTGTAAGTAATAACGCCGCGTTAGAGGTAGTTATTTAGGTAATCCTTAATAAGCTATAACTACTCTAGAGACATGCTATATAGTAGGCTTAATATTAGTGTGTTATCCGCGGTTAGCTTAATATTGTAATTAACGCCGTCGCGGTGTGGAGGCAGTACGTTAGAGTCCTTTTTTAAAAAGTAAGCTAGGGTAGCGCCTGCATAGCCTAGGAATAGTAACTTCTTTATAAGAAGCTAGCGGAGTTCTTTGTCTAGGTCTGGCGGGTCTGTCTAGCCTAGCTCTTCCTTATAGTCTTAGATTAGCTTCTCTACTTCGTAAACACTAATATAGCTAATAACTATCTCTTTCTAACGCGCATTAATTATAAATACTATAGCTTTTATAATATTAATCTTAAGGCCTGCCTTAGCGAGGTCCTCGCGAGAGACAGGTTTAGGGCGAGTTAGCTATTGCTCTTGTGACGATAGTGCTTAGTAGCGGAGCTACTCCTCTATCTTCGCTAGGTTCTTCTGGTAGGTACGACGCTAAGGGGATTGCTGCGATAAGCGGTAGATATACCGTATAATAGTCACGTCTATAAGCTTGTTACGTTAGTTAGTATCTACCTAATACTTAAAATTAATTCCTGTAGCTGTGCCCCGCGTTAGGATAATAATATCTTGTTTATAGTTAATCTATGTTATATTTAGCTACTTAAGCATTTGCTACCTATAGTTAATCTAGATATTAGCTTCCTTAAGAAGCTTACGGCTAACTATAAGGTCGTGGCGGCTAGTGTCGCAGGGTATAAAGTGAGTAGTAAGGTAGTGGCTGTCTAGCACTAGGTTAGCCTGGAAGTGCTTATTTACCTGCCCGTTTAGTTAATTATTATATCTAGCTAGGGGAATAGCTTCTATGCTTTTAATAAATGCCTTAAGTCCCTTCTTAATTATATAGAGGTATTTAAGGTAGACTAGGACGTAGCTAC
Source organism: Bimuria novae-zelandiae CBS 107.79 (assembly GCA_010015655.1). NCBI lineage: Eukaryota > Fungi > Ascomycota > Dothideomycetes > Pleosporales > Didymosphaeriaceae > Bimuria > Bimuria novae-zelandiae. The sequence continues at coordinate 52,848 of ML976792.1, forward strand.
CTGCGCCTATATTAATAAGAGCCTTTAACCTAATCGCTAGCCCGTTCGTTAAGATGCGATAGGGCAGAGTGAAAGCACTTTCGCTAAATAAGAGGTCTTGTATGCTAGTAGCTCCTATAGGATTCTCTAGGAAGGAGACTTCCCCTAGAGTAATACTTTTCCTAATTCCTTATTAGAAGAGAGGAAGCCTCCGTCCTTAGTCTTATAGTATACCTCTTTATTAGCTTGCGGTGCTAAATCGCTAGCCTCTAACACTTTCTAATTAACAGGGCTATTTAGGCAGTCTCGAGTAATATATCCTAACTTTTTATAATAGTAGTAGGTAAGCTAGCTGCCTAGAGCTATAGTGGCGGCGCGTGTTAGCTGTGTGCGAGTAAAGGGCTACGCTAGTATTAAAGCGTACTCGCGAGACCTAGTGGCTAAGGTAAGAGTAGTCTTTTTTTAAGATTCTCGTTTAGAGCGCGCTATAACCTAGGAGTCTATAATTACTACCTCTCGTGCGAGGTCGCGGGCGATGTTAATAAACTTAAAGTAATTATCCTTAAGGTAATAAATATTATAGCCTATATTTATATAGAGTTAATCTATAAGCTTTTTATAGAACTCTTTAACTTATTAGTTAGTAGGTAGCTTGCGCTGCGTCGTAAGGCAAAAGAAGTCTACTTAAAAGCTAGCAAACTTAGCTATAGAGTAGAGGCGTAATTAGATAAATGCCTAACAGGCCTTTTTCTCCTTATATAGGTCGCCAAAAGCTTGCTCTATTATATCTATTATAAATTTGCTATTAATACGTTTGCCACCGTCTCGTAGAGCTCTAATTAAAGTTATAAGTTAGTTACGGGCGGGATCCTCTGTGCGAGTAGTTATATATACTATAATACGCTCTTAGGTATCCTCTAAAGTCTCTTCCATAAACTAATCGCGATTGGACCAAAGTTTATTCTCTATATAGGCCCTCTAGTGCTTAAAGGTCGTAGTTGTCTTGCCGTCTAAGAGTAGCGGAGGGTCTAGGAACTTAACCAAGCGCTGGCTTGCGCCTAAAGAGCGTGTATATAAATAAGTAATAGACTTAAACGGTGATAAGCGCGAAAAATATAAGTTATTAGGCTCGCTAGACTTAGAGCTTAGCAAGTTGTTAGTAGAGGGGACGCTCTAGCTTAGGGTCTAAGGGAGGATTTAGAATTTAGTTATACAAGATTAAGTTACTAGTGTATTAGGGGTAGAGCCTACTGTGGCCTATTTAGTAAGTTAGGCTTCTAACCTATCTATCTTTTGCTGCGCTTAAACGAGGGCTCCATACAGCCCTTCGCCTTTAGCTAAGGCATTAGCAGCGATCTAGCGGTATATATGCAGTTATTATTGCTCCACACTATAAAGAAGTAGCTAGCTAACTAGCTCTATAGTAATCTGTTAGCCAACATCACAACTCTAGAATATTCTACTATGTCGTTACACAGTCATGTGACCTTGCAGATCCAGAATCTTCTGGATACTCCACTTCATGTATATAGCCACTCTGACTTCTATTAGATAGGAATTAACCCAGTTCGCCTCCTGCTGTGGTACGCACACATAATCTTTGCTAGTTCCTGCCTAAAATGCTTAATTACGGCCTCTGGCGTCGCAGTAATTAGGTTATTACCAGTAAACGTGGGTAGCTAGGGAGGTTACAAGAGGTCCTTATTAATACCTTGCTAGATACAAGCAAGTTTTAGGGAAGTGTCTTAATTATAGTTTTCCTTAGTAATAGAGCCATAGCTCTGAATTTCGTGTTCTTAGTAGATAAAGGGCTTAGATAGGTCGTACGCGCTGCCCAGCATCTCCTTTTCTAGGACTAACGCTATAAATAGGTGTTTTAGTGCTATTTTATTAATACTGCGGGTAGAGTAGCTAGTTATTAGTTCTTTAGTAGGGAGAAGGCGAGCAGGTAGTGCTTAGGATAGTTAGTAGGGATAGGTTCCTCTCTTATAGAGGCTAGGGCTCTTATAGCCCTCTTTGTGTAAGTAGTAGGTTGCCTATATAGTACGTTCGTTAAGCAAAGGGTAGCAGGCTAATTAGCTCTCCTAGCTAGCTACAGCGTGCTGTTTTTAAACTACGTCCTTTAACTCTCTTTAAGTAGTATATTACTTAGTAGTATTAGGACCTCTCGTTGCGGGTAATTATATTTTATAATAAACTAATAGCTTAGCGTAGTCGTGCGATAGATTTCCTAAGGTAGTTATTATTAAGTTATACGCGTAGGTAAATTAAGCAGTTTAACTTAATATTTTATTACTATCTCTAGCTAAGTAAAGAGATCTTAGTGTAATATAAGGACAGGTACAGGCTCTTGCATTAAGAGAGTAGATAAGGTAGGTTGGCTCTATTTTAGCTACACTAAGATAAGGAGACTATAGGTACACAGGCCTGCGGCGCTTTTATGCGCTGCCACTCGGCACGGAACATCTATCTATCCGAGATAGCTACACTGGGTGCGTGGGCAGCTGCGCCCAGGCGTAAGGCAGCTACACCCAGGCGTGAGGCAGTCGCGCCTCTCACGCGAGGCCATGTGTCCTGCTGGCATGCCAGGCCGTCACAGTTATTAGGCTTCTTCTAGTAGACTAACTCGTCCTTAATAGCTTCCTTAAGTCTATTATAGTAGGCGATTATAAGTAGAGCATTACCTTATTTAACTAATTTTACTTTAATTTATTTATACTCTAGTGTAGAGAGTACTGCCGATTTTTTTTAGCGTAAACGTTAAAGGCAAATCCTAGCCTAGTATTTTTTATTAATTATGCTAAATATATCTTGTATAGTATTATAAAAGAATTCTTAATTCTCTATAGCTTCCTTTATAGTGTTATTGTAATCCGAGTTTGTTATTGTTAAGAAAGTTATTTATTATTAGCCTAGCCCACTTTATTACCTTGCCTTGCATATTTATGCAGGTAACTAGAATTTTATTTTAGTTAGTCTTAAACTTTCCTAGGTTATATTAGATAAATAACTCTATAGTTGTTAGGAACGTTACTAAATAATTCTTACTATTATAAGGCTTAGGCTTAAGGACCCTTAGCTACTATTTTACATCTTTTTAAATACTTATTTTCTTATTTATCTAATTAATAATCTTCTAAAATTATATAATCTGTGCCGCTTGCTTAGCTATAACTTCTCTTAGAGTCCTCTTTAGGGTTAGCGCTGCAGCTGGAGTGCTTAGTCCTGCCATGTTATACTTAGTAGGTAGTTAAAGTGTTATAAGGTGCTTACACCTTAGTTTAATCTAGGTTAGGGTAGTAAGGCTAAAGTAGTACTTTATAAATTATTTAGTAATATAAGTTAATGCGATACTTAGCGCGTGGCTATATAATTTAATTTTATAATAAATAAGATAACTATTAGTCTATATAGGAGAACGTACTTGCACAGAAGATATATAAGTTAAACTTATAATAAAGGCCTTAATAACTACTTATACGCGCGCACGCTAACGCCGCTATATAATTATAAAATAAAAATAAGTATTAGGATAATTACATTAAGCGGGAGGATAATATTACAAGCTTAAGAAACCTAGACTATAATACTATAATAATTAAAGATAAATAGGGGAAGGTAAATAAGGTTATACTATAGCTAGCCTAAAAGGACTTACGGGGCTGCTTAGGTTAGTTAAGGTCACGTAACTATAATCCGCTAAGAACGGCCTTCGAGGTCGGATTAAGGGTAATCTACTAAGAGGAAGGACAACTATTAGATTACCTAAATATAGAGGAAGAAATAGACTAGTACATAGTATAATAGTTTCTCCTATATTATTTCTCTCCTTATAGTTAACTTATATATCTTCTGCACGAGTACGTTCTCTATATAAACTAATAGTTATCTTATTTATTATAAGATTAAATTATATAGCCGTGCGCTAAGTTGTTATATTAACTTATACTACTAAATAATCTATAAGATGCCTTATTACTTTACTGCCTTAGCCTAGATCGGACCAAGCGAGTGCATCTCATAACACTAAATATACTTAAGGACCTTTATAAGGACCTTAGCATTTAATATAAACTATAAGCAAAATATATAAAGGAGTAGAATAGACTATTAAAATAAGTAGGATTACTTCTTATTATCTAAGTAAGAGCTATAAGGATCTAAGTAGGATTACTAAAGTCCTTAACTTATAAGCTAATTCGAATAGTAGCATATATACTAAATTAGACCCCTATAGAAGTATTACAATAGAAGACACCATACAATATTATCTAAGAGATATAACTAAAGGTTTAACACATGTGTTTAATAGGCTATTAAGTCTATATAATAAATTAATTAGTAAAACGTAAAGATAAGCTTAATTTAAGAGCTTTAATTAGCTATCTTATTAGCTATAACTTAACTAATATCTTTAGGATCTAGCTACCTATAAAGGACTAGGTTATACGCACCTAAGACGTAGTATTTAATACAATAAGTTTTTATAAAGGACCTTAAGGCTACGTACAAGAATTGATTATTAAAAAAGTGTTAAGCTTCTAGAATTTTAGAATAATTTAAATCTAATAATATAGTAATTAAAGAATTACTAATGACTTAATAATGATATTAATAATAAACCTAAGACGCACCTGCGATCTTTAAGTCTTAAGTAAAAGGTAAAAATACTAAGGATATTAAGCGAAGGTAACTAGAATGGTTTAGTAGTAAATTAATAACCCTAGCGGACTTAGTATTAAATTAATGAGGACTTTTAGCTGCTTAACTTAAAGACTATATACTAGATTAATATTAAAATAACGCTTCTAGACGTTAAAACCTTAATCTTAGTATAAAAAATTTTACTAAAGGCCTATAACGCACATGACAAAACGATAATTTTTAGAGACTAAAGAGATAGTACTTTTACGCTATCTTATATGAAGAATTAGTTAGTAACTACTTTAAGGCTTTTTTAACTACTCTAAAAGCTAAGTTAATAATAAAATATATTACACTTAGGTTTGAAAAGCTCCACGATTATATTAAGAGCTAAATTATTATTAATTTAAAAACTAGTTTTAATAGGCGATATAGAAAGAGTATTATAAAAGCTAGAGTAGAGACTGCTAAAATAGAGGTACTCCCCCTAACATAGGTATTTATATATAAGTTTAATAAGGATAGCTACCTCTATTAATTCAAGATATAACTCGTTATTTATAGTAACCTATAATAGCTATATAAAAACACCTACGCAGCTATATTAGCTGCCTAAATATTTTAAGTACTTATTATAATAGCTAATTAACGTAGGTTAAAGCTACTTTAGTGCGACATACTAAACGCATTTTTTAATATTATATTTAATTAAAAACTCTACGCTTAGACACCTAATAGTTTTAAGAAGGATAAAGAGCTACTACAGGTACTAAGAGTCCTATATAGACTAAAAGAATTACCGCTCCTATAGTATAAGGACCTAAGAAGAATACCAAAATCTCTAGGCTTAACGTCTATCCTAGGATTTCTATACGTCTATATTAATAGCTAGTTAATTATATTTATCTACGTTAATGATATTATTATAGCTTTCCCCCTATTAAACAGGTATTTACACTAAGAGTTTAAAAAGAAGGTTAATAAGTATTATAGCCTAAAATACCATCAAGAACTTAAGTAATTCTTAAGCATACGCGTTATTTAAGACACTAATATATATATATAATTTACTTAATATTAGACGCCTATATTAATAAGGTTACCACTAAGTATAATATTATTTTTACTAGCCGCCCTGTAGAGGTGCCTATGCTAGTAAACTACCTAGAATAATCGTTAGAGAAACTAAATAAAGCTTAAATAAAGATCTATTAAGAGCTTATAGGCTACCTTGCCTACCTAATATAGTATGCCTAACCTAATCTAGCTTACGCTTACGTTATTTACGCTTTATATTTAATTAATCCTAGTAAAGTACGCGTTAAATCTATTTAAAGGGTATAGCATTATATTCTTAATATAAAGTATTAAATCTTATAGACACAAGCTATAAATAAAAATGGTATTTAAAAGTATTTTATAATACTATAAAATAATCCCGATCAAATTATTTTTAGGGTATTTAATACTATTTTTACTAATAATATTAAGACGCGCTAAAGCTCTTAAGAATGTATATTTTAGTTATTTAGTATAATTATTAACTAAAATTTAACACTCTAGTATACTATTATAAAATTAATAACTAAAATAAAGCTACTTACTTTATTACTTACTAAATTAAAAATAGAGGAATAGTACTATCTATTTAAAGAACTATTTTTAAGACTTAACTAAATGCCTATTATTTAGTATAATAACTAATAGACTATAGGTATAATTATAAAAGAGATAAATACGCTTAATACTAATCTTAAATATATTAATATCTACTAAAACCAGATCTATTAGGAGGTCAAAGAGAATTACCTCTACGTCTAATAAAAGTTTATAAACTAAATATTTACTAATAGTATAATAACGATCCTTCCTTAATAGAAGCATATTAAATGTATATAATAGCTACACTTTATAGATATTTGTTTAGAGGTTCGTGAGATAGAGAAGGACACTTAAGAGATTTATCCTTACGTTATAGATTAACTACAGGATAAGGGGGTATGTGATAGTTATAAAGAGACTCGGATCACTAGTGCTGCTTCCTTATCTTATCAAGCACCTCTTACCTCAACAGGATCATAGATACGTCATGTAAATAGACCCTACTGTTGGCCCGTGGAGAGCGCAGCAGGAACACAACAACAGAACAGAACAACAACACAATACATGATACACTGATTTTACTACTTCGCACGGTTACCCTTTGTCTCACTGCATTGATTGTAACACTAAATAATCTAATTAATCCTAACAGGTACGAAGCCCCTGGATCTACGGGTGATATAAAAGACTTACTTCTCGAAGCAAAAAATGTAGTGCGACTGGGATAATCGGAAAGGGAGGTTGAGCGACTTTGAAAGTGTAATGGAGTGGCTAAGATTGCAAATGTGGTGGGAAGTGAGAGTCGTTCGTGGATGACAGACAGAAGACGGTTAGAGAAATAGATACCACACTAAAAGACGGAAGAGCAATCACGCTCCAACAATGCAAGCAATTATAACGGCCGGTGGAACTTTTCCCCATTGCAGATGTCCGCAGATCCCACTGCATAAGCGCATGCGATTGGGAGTGATCGGGTCGAACCAAGGTTCATATGCGTCCCGTGTCAGTGCTGCCGGTGCTCACTAGGCGTCGGTCTCGGGACTGAGCAGTATACGAAGAAGAAATTTGTAAAATAAGAGAAAATTCGTCTCCTTTCGCGCGATCGCAAGCTCACCTCTTCACCTGAAAGCTTTAAAATAATTTTCACAAAGGTATCACATGCTTTATAGGACATTGGGAAAACTCGGTTCATTCACTGCAGTATGCGGCAATAGTTATTGAACAATATGTTCTCGTTTATTGACGCCTAAAATCTAGGCACATTGACCACGTTCTCATACAGCTCGTACGACGAACAACTCCACGAAGTAAACAGCCACTCAGTAACCGTGACATTGTCTGATATTCCAAAACCATGCCCATCCAAGCAAGGTCTAATCCTACGCATGCAACCCCCGAGTCTCGTGTACATCCTGTCGCTCGTCCATGTCGTGAGATCGAACACTCAGATGCCCTTTTGTTCATCTCAGCCTCCACAGGCCGCGAGAACTCATTTAATCCTGTCACCGGGAGGGAATCTGAGATCTGATCGTCGAAGACTGCACGGTTATCGTCTCCCTAATCCTCACCCCTAGTCAGACGACTGGATGACCATCCTAGCGCGACCTATACTTCCACACCCCCGTGGCCTTTACCAACTGGTCGAAATCTTCCAGTTCCAAGTCCGGCTTGCCCATGTCCAGGTTCTGCAAGATCTCGAGGTGCTCAACGCAGAACCGCCAGTTGATCCAGCGCTGGAGTCCCGACTTCGCGAAGACGATAAAGGGCAAGATGTCTTGCTCGAAATCATCCTCGAAGCACTCGCGCAGCAGAGGTTTGCTATAGAGTCCAGGCAAGCTATCAACGAGCTTGCGATTGAGTTCATTGAGAAGCTGCTCCTGCAGGGACTCGTAGAGAATGTCCCAGTGATCACTGAAGGTGAAGTCTACCTGGACAAGATGCTTAGTCTTGTCTACGAAGCGGTAGATCAGAGCACTAGCAGAGTAGTCGTCGGGCTGAGGCTTGACAGCGTCACGAATGAGGTCGGACGGGGGATGCTCCTTGTTGTAATCGACGATCTTGTAGCGCCGCGCAGTAGAACCAGCGGGGTTGGTCAGTGTCTTCTGCGGCTCGCCGACGTTCATGTGGACGGGCGCCGTAGCCACAGGCGGCGTCAAAGCGGCGTACGGGTCGGTGTATCCAGAACCAGATGGTCCCGCTTCTCTTCCATCTGCTGAAAGGCCCAGAAAGTCCATGTTGGAACCCACTGTAGTTGCATAAGCAGCGTGCACTTGGTCAAGCTCCGTACCATAGCGCGGCACGAAGGTATCCTCGGACTGCTCGAAGAGGGACTCCGTGCCATCCTGCTGTTCCTGGTTCAGCACTGTTGCAGGCTGATATCCAACGTCTTTTTGGATCTCCTGCGCCAAGCTCACCATTAGGGACGCGATTTCTTCGTCGGAGAGGTTGTTGGTGTCGACAGGAATAGACGAAGACTCCGAGAAAGAGGTGAGATTTCCAGCAGGGCTGCCTTTATTCTGGTAGGAATCGTTGAAGCTCGGATTCATAGCTACATTGCCATCGCTATAGTCCCAGGGATCGAGTGCGGGAAAGGAACCTGTAGCTCCATCGTTGAGATGCTGAGAAAAAGGCTGCGAATCCAGATCAAGAAAATCGAAGGCTGTTTCACCAGTAGCCATGCCGCCGTCCGGCTGATTAGCCTCAGCATTCGGACCCATATGGCCTGCTGAAGTATAGTGATTCCACGCCTCCAAAGCTGGGTCAATAGCACCCGTGTAGCTCTCTGACTGGCTCACAGCGGACGGTGAAATGGGGTTTTGCTCGTACGCAAAGCCGAAGTTTTGGAGGACGTCGAAGGAAGCGGCTGGCGATGTAGCAGCTTGGCCGTAGTCGAGCGCATTTGAAGCCATGTCATTCTGCTCGGAAGTCTCACTCACAGTTGAAAAGGGCATCGCAGGCTTGTTGTAGAAGCTCATGCCGGAATTCAATAGTGTGCGGTGGTGGTGAGAAGGGTGAGAAGGGTGAGAAAACGGGACCAGCTTCGTCAGAGCAACACTGATATGTGATGGTGTAGAGATCTCGTTGATGCTTTCTCTCGTGTAGATCCAAGTTGTGTGGAGAAGTGTTTGCTTTGCCGTGAGGGCTTTTATGGTCTTGCGGGGCTCGCGGTGGCAGCGCCAAGGAGCAGCGACGTTGTGCGACCACAACAGTGAATACATACACCTCAAAGCGCAGCACCTCGAGTGATCGATCCGACGCAAACGCACAGTAAATCAAGTTGAATCGGACCTCCTAAAAGCACGTATTGTAGCGGCGTTCCAGGCACGGTACGTCCACGGGGACTGCATACGTCGGTCACTCCCCATAATTCACCGGCTCCGTTTGCAGCTCGGCGCCTCTGCCACGACAACTGGCAGGAACGACCTCTTACCGAGAAACAAGCTGATCACCACTCGCGTCGGTCTCAATACTCTCCTAAATCCCATCTCTTTTCTTTTGCTATAAGAAGCTGGAAACGCTTCTGAACGTACCCATCCCAAACCGTGTCCTACTCATACATCCCAAGCTCTTCTCCTCTATCAGAGCTTTCCAAGCTCCTCAAAGGCTTAAAATTACTTTCTTGTTGCATGGCTGACACTTCCAATGCTAGCTCTTGGCCATTTTTCTATCCAGCATGTTCATTGCGTCCGGACTCTCACCGCTCTCACGACGACATTGTATTCCCTCACGGGGCGAAATTATCGGCATATATAATAAAATGCAAAGTAGCATTAGCAGCTTATCTCAGATATGGGACACTACTTGTAGTATTTTACCGATAATGCGTGGCCATGGGAGGACAACAAAGGACTAGCAATAACCACGTGAGTATATTGGCAAATAGGAACTCCCAGAGTCGACTCGCTGTCTCTTTACGCCAAAGCAGCAATCATAGCATCCAAGTTCGTAAAATTTAGAGCAATAACATATTATGCCGATGGCGGGGCGTGGAAAATCGATGATGGAAAACCTGACAAGTCGTTGGGAGTAATGTCGAGTCTCGGTCGGCCCGATTCAAGTCGAAGTAACCCGAGTCGAGCGGTGTACGCGCGAAGTGGAAGGACCCGAGGGCACCCAAGGGCACCCAAAGGTAGTCGCACCTTCTTGGTCCCTACCGTCAGGTGCTCTTGCCCTTGAGCTTCAACTGTGAGGGCAAGTGCGCTTGGGGTCTGGTTCCTGCTAACACTAGACTGATTTGTCAACACACCACTGTGACAAAATCTAATGCTACTATTACATTCTATTAACTCTATAGTGTATATTATCTACGCTTACCATTGTTCCAAGAGATAAAGACCTAAGAGAAACAGAAACTCCTTCTTTCGCCCTCTGCTCAACCGTCCTTTGTATTCACAATGCAGACTGTACACTGACCCTCGGAAACTCTGCGCCCTCGTCTGTTACTGCCTTCTCTGCCTTCTCAAGCGGCTTATTACCCCTCGGATTCGCATACGCCCTCAACACGCTATCCTGTAGCATTTTCTCTGTGCATTTTTTTCCACCGCAACACACACCTCTATCCCCTCATTAACGTATGTGCCCGGGACGCCTGCCCGGAGCGGAAAGATATACAAATACTCGACCAGCGGACAAGGCCACCGGATCGCGCGAGGCAGCCCAAAGCCAAATTCGTGCTGCTTGTAAGACTTATAGTGAAGCCACGACGTCGCGCCTAGATCCGGACCGAAGAACCAGCGGTGGTCGAATCGAAATCGTTGCTTGTCTGTGCTGTGCGCGACATACTCGTGGAAAGCTTTCATGTACTCTAGGGTGAGTGATTTGACGGATTCGCGGATTGTAGATGCGACCTTTGCGTGTTTGGCGGGGTTGACGAGGTCTTTTGATCTTGAGGGGCCCACAAGGAGGCGGCAGCGATGTGATGCCGATGAAGCGCTCTGAGGTGGAGATTCCCACCTTCTTCCGTATGTCGACCATGTGCCCGAGCATGGAGTGGGATTCGGGGTCCGGTTGAAGGAAGTCGAGGCGTGCACGGGTGACGCTCTGCCACATGAGCCCCATAATGGCATCGTAGGTCGATATCCATTTGCCCTCACCAACCTGTGCCATAGCCTCTACTTTGAGCTGCTCAACCTTCTTCTTGGGGAAATGCAACATAGTGATTTCGAGCTCTGGGAAGACGAAACCTTCTGGGAGCGGCGGCATGGGCTCTTCGGTAAGCTGCGGGAACAAGTCTTTGATCTGCTCCCAGCGGGCAGGATTCGGCCGCTCTGCAGCAAGCGCCGACCGATCAATATCCAGCGTCTTCTCTACAGCTCTGAACGGTACTGTCGGAAGGGTCTCGCTCGTCGCCGCAAAGTCGAATTGCGTTGGCAGGAAGACGGACCCCTGTGCTACTGCACGAGTATTATCCGCCCAAAGCGTCATGAACTGTTCGAAACTTTCGCCGTCGCCCATCTAGTGATGGACTGCCCAGCCTAGAGTGCAGCCGCCTCGGGAGAAAGTCAACTGGAATGTACCCGCTGGCAAGCCTTCCGCAGGTACGAGCCCCTGTGTGAACTTGGGATAGACCGCGTCGCTGTCAATCAGGTCAGCGTGGAACTACACATTACGGTCAGCAAATTGCAAGCGCCTATCTTACAGGGCAAGTTTACATACATGCCTGCTCTCCAGCTGACTGAAGGTCGGAAACTCATCACCCTCCCCATCCAAATACCGCACCTCGAATCCCAAGGCGTTATCCTTGTTCTTCCTTACACCGATCTCCCCGCTCTTCTCATCCCATTCCATCACACCAGTCAATATTGGATACTGCTCCAAGGTCTTTTCCAATCCTTTCTTAAATTCTCCACTATGCCCTCTTGCTGCTCCACGGTGATTTCCTCAGGGAGCTTGAAGACCTCCAGTATCAGGGCATAGATCTTCGGCATCGTCTGGCCCAGAAGCGTCATGGGGAGCAGCTCGGTCTCCTTGTTCGTCTCCCATCCTGTCGGCCGTACAGGTATCCGACGGCTCTGTTTTGCTAAAGGTAATGTGCTCGGGAGGAAGGCTTGGCGAGGAAAGGCATCGCTTACAGAAGCTTTAAGTGGCCGCGCATCACTGATGGTCCGCTGGAACTGCTTGGGTCGTCCCCATAGTGGAGCTGTGGGCGAGAACGAAGAGGAGGGCACTCCTCGGACCCTCGAGCGGGAGCCCAAATTGAGAAGACGCTGATGCCGAATAGTTGCCATGCTTGCAGATTCTCAAGGATATCGCAGTTGTAGGTTACAGCTGCGATGGTACGAATCGCAGGTGTTGCCGTTTTCACCAGATAACCCAGCACACCGGGCGAAGTAGGAAGTCAAGCGTCCAGAAATACTTCCTGATTGTCTGCTTAAGACATCCTTCGATCATCCTTGCCATGTTCCGCTTTCTCCTGTTCAGCTACCTTGTGTGGCGTGTTGAGAACGACGGAGTCCGTCGCCACGAGTGGATGCCTTGTCCGCGAAGCGCACTCTACTCGATTTCGCAAACAACACTACTTCAAATGCAGCGAAAGGGTTCCACGAGCATCGCGTGTGGAGCGACGAGGCGCAAGTGATTCTGACCGTAATCCTACTCGAGTGGTCGGTGCGTCTCCGTCCGCACCAGCTCCATGTCAGAAAATGATTATCGGTATTTGCGCGCCCAGAACCAATCTGCAGAAGAAAAAATAGAGTTACGAAAAGGCGAAATGGTAGGCGTAATATGTTTCGTGCGTTCTTCTAGCGACGGTGCTACTAAGTCTTTTTGCTGCGGGTTTTGGTCGCCGGTGGCTCTCAATTCCCGAACCAAATCCCCGGAATAGGATCATACATCCTTGCTCTTCCCATTTAATGGATGAGTCGATGAATTCCACGCGGCATACGCATCTCGGTACGACGCTGTCCATGCAGCATATGTAAATCACCGCTCTAAAGCGAGGTGAAGAACCCCCCACGCCCTGCAGCCGTACTCTGAGCACCAGTTATCGCCTACGTGCCTGGTCCTGGTCCTGTACCCACAAGAAAACGCGTTTACGGACTCTCAGGTCCACGCAGAGCATCCGCGAGATCGTCTGGACCTGTCATTTGAAAAGTACCGCTACTGGAATGTACGGCCATCTCGAGTTCCCGAAAGGATGTTTCCCACTTCTTCTTCAAAGCTTTGTCGCATCCTAAACTATCAGGGGTTTTAGATGCAACTCGGCTATGAGACATGCTGTTGCCAGTGCCGCGGCCTCGAAGACGGCCCACATGCGCTAGTCCAGGCTCTTCCGTATGTATTTCCTTGCTGTCCCCGATGTCTCGAAGGGGAATGCGTGAGCTTCCTGGCGTGGGTGCGATCGTTGACGTTGAAGTCGGTCGGATGGATAGCGAGAAGCCGCAGCGGCGATCTGACAATGCTAGCGCGCGTATATTATTATCTACAAACGTCTGAGGCCTTTGTATCTATCGTCGCAAAAGCGACGCTCTTGCGAGATTGTGGCTACTGTCGTTGAACGCGCGCCTTGCGTTTCGCGGTTCGAACATGTTCGGCGAGCGTTCACGGGAAGTCGCTGAGCGTGATTAGGCGATATTACACTTTCGAATCCTTTGCACCAATGCACAGAGTTACGTGCCGCGGAATTGTGAAGGGATGGTTTGGAAAATCGTGGTATCCCAGGCTCACGTACCATCTGAGGTACTTCGGAGCCGCCACCACCCCCTGCACTAATTCTTGGGACACTCCGCGCTGAGGTAAGCAGCACCGGCCATTAGTCTTAACACCACGATTTATTCAGCGCTGCGACC
>ML976792.1:68294-122409 GCA_010015655.1 Bimuria novae-zelandiae CBS 107.79
GGTGTTATGGACGTCGACGATGGCGAGATTTGGTGTTGAGTGCGGGGTGCTGACTCATCAGAAAGTGTCCCACGAATTAGTGCAGGGGGTGGTGCCGCTGCCGATAACTGACTAATTCACTGCTCCCTATCACATAACCCCATTCCCCGCGAAGACTCGACCTCCGCCAAAAGGCTTGTTTTCCATTTTTTGCGATATTTATCATCTTCACACATCTACGGTTGCTTGCAGATTTCCTGCCGGCTAGAGCTGTCACTATAGTTTCCGATGTCTAATATGGAAATTTTTGTAAAGACAGGACTCCGCAAAACAACAAAGGCCCGAAAGAATCATTATAGCGAGAGATTGAAGTACAGTATCGGATGCCACAGCACAACAAAATAATTAAGATGGGTTTTAAGAAGCAAAAGCAAAAAGGCCGTAAACAGCAAGTAAGAACGCACCCCAAAATTCGAACCCGTTGCGCAACATAACGGCTCACCGCGAGTTCTCCTCGCGAGAAATAGGCAAGGAGCAAGACAGGTCTGACCCTGCTACATTTGCCAGCGCCATTAATGAAACAACACAATCGTGTCCCACTATCCCCACACCACTCGCTTTCCTCCACCAAGGACCACGGCGCTCCCTTGGTCTAGAATTCCAAGAGCATATGAATCTGGTAGCGGGAATGCAGCATGAGTTCGCCTGCATCTATCATCAATTGCAGGCTCTCCCCAATTCTTTCAGGAGGCGCAATAGAGCAGGACTAGATGCACATGCGTTTCGGCTTGCACACGGACGGTAGTAACGGATTGGGGTTGCAAGCTCGCAGGAAGCGCGAAGGCCGACCAATTGCAGCATTCAGAAACAAAACGTGCAAGTCGCACCAGGTCTCCATGAAACCCGTCAGTAGAGCGCGTTTGCATTTTGCCGGCATTTGACTTGATTGAAGGACAACTGAACAGGCGCGAATGAGCATTTAATATGCAGTTGTTGTATTGGTCCCAAGGTAGCACACCGTGAAGCGCGTCAAAAAATGACGTCAATCTTGCTTAGTCTTCTCCTATCAACGCCTCTTCTCCCAACATAGACAACGAATCCACAATCCCGCTTGCACTGTTTTCAGTTCTATAGGCCATCGACGATCGCTTGATCTTTATCCTTCTAATGTTTCTAGAAGGTACCGTCTCGTAGTCCTTTCAAGATCGTGTAGCAGCGGCTGAACCGGTTATGTATCTTCTCCTAGATCTGGAGATAGGGTGCAAAAAGTAGGTAGTAGTGATCAACCAAGTACAAAAGTGATGACAAAAAGTGTGTTCCCCCGGGGACTGTTCAAAAATAATCGTTGCAAAAGAATATAAAAAAAAGTTATTTCTTCTCCTGGATAAGAAGGTCACGTACAATATGTAGTTAGCCATTATATTACTTATACTGTGGTAACACAGCAGATAAAGCTCTCTTATGAGAAGACCTGTGGTATCGACTTCATACCTTCGGGTCTAAGCTACCAAGTAAAAAACATAACACCACGCAAGCAGCAACCCGCAGCGCCCTAATGGAGACTCAAATGGGTCACATCAAGCGCGCATTCCACCCCAACGAAGCGAGTACACCTCAAACGAAGCACATCATAACCCTCCAACATCGTTCATGCACGATGCGGTCCGCCTCCTCTCTTTCTGGCTCAACTTCACAACGTCCCACCCAGCATATCAACCTCCCCCTTCCCTTCCCCATCACCTAAACTAAACCAAATCCAAAACACCTCGATCACCAATCGCCAATCTACAATCTCTAAACACCATAACATAACAACTTTCATTATGATCCCTACTATCTTCCTACCTCTCCTACTTATCCTTACTACAGCGCAGGCCACTCCCTTCACTACACCCCCCACCAACACCACGATGCTAACCCCCATCCCCGCCTTCTCAAACGCCACAACGAATGCTACAACGAAGGCGGGGTCCTCAAACCTCAAGGACTCAACGACACACTCCGTCCTACCTGCCGTCAGTATGATAATTGGGTTCGGAGTCTTTCGTATGCTTTTGGCGTACTGCAAGCGGTCGCGGAAGGAGGAGCGGAGGGCCGTGGCGGAAGGGAGTAAGACAGTTGCGGGGCGGGGCGCTAGGTACGAGACTTAGGACCTTAGGAGGGACACGGGGGATGGTAAGTAGCTGCCTGGAGCACGCTCGCGGGCGCGAGGGAGTTGGTTATATCGTTGATGGAATGGGCCGAGCAATCACCAGATGACCAAGTCGGTATCAAATATAATTAAAAAAAAATTATAGAGTAGTTTTGTTGTACATTGAGGCGGCTGGACTGGTTCGCCTGGTATTTGAGAACAGAGATATGCGGGGTGCGCGGGTGGATGGGTGGGTATATTAAGTTTTAGCACTGCGGCGCAGTGTTGTATGCAGCACGAGTAGAAGGATTATACGTTGTTAAACTAAATACTGTATTTCCCCTGAATAAATGTTAGTTATGAAGACGTAGTTATTCGTTGGCCTGGATGATAAAGCGGTGAAGCAGAAAAAGGCGTTAGTCGCTGCGAGTGAAGTGCTTCGCTTCAAGTGTCGTTGAGGGAATGCATGTACTCTTTCTATCGTGACGTGCTACGCGCCTGATGTGCTTCTTTGAGTCTATATTAACGCGCAAGACCCCCCCAGTGCTCTTAAGCGCAGTATTCCCATCACGCATGAACAAACACCAGACTTTGGCACATAAACACATTGATTGCCTAAAACCCTCTACCTACAAAACCCACAGCTTTTATGCCGTACCACCCGAACGCACCTCACTAAAACCCTAACCCTACCTAGAAACCCGAACTGACTCCGGCATCAATACCCTACCCTACGCAGGCCCTAAATGCACCTGCAAATAAATAAACAGAATTTTCCTCCCTATAGACCACAAAACCCTTCCCTAGCCGAAGTGGTTTACCATCAGAATAGAAACAATAGACACTCACATAATAATAATACAGACATTGAAGCAAAACCAGACGCAAGGGTACGATAACACCTGATAGGAAAAAAAGACAAGGTATCTCGAAGAAAGGGAAAGACATTACACATGACAAAAACATAAGCCGCCCAGTCGCCCACAGCAGCGTCATCGGTCATCATACCTGACGCCGGTGCCGCTTTCAGTCCCAGGAAAAGCGATCAATAAAAACGAATTGCAGATGGGGCATATGGCGAAAGGCTTAGATTGCGACCACGCCAGGGGGCCCGCCTGGGGGCGGTGGCGGAAGAGGCATATTTGGCGGCGGAGCGGGTGGTGGCAGGCCCATGGCTGGCATGCTCCGTCGTGGAGTGATATTCTTTGCCGGTGCCAGCTGCTGTCCGTAGCCCCGGAGGACAGGGATATTGGGGCACTGGCGGAGGGTGTTCGATGCGGGGCCACTAGAAGCGCGGTTCCCGGGGACGAAGGAAGGCGTGTTGGAGACTGCGCGGTTCGGACGGGCAGAGGAAAGAAATGGTGCGGGATCCGAGTTGATCTGCACTGAAGTTGGGCGGCGCAGTAACTGTCCGGATGGGAACGCGGCTTGAACGGTGCGTGAGGGACTTGATTGACGAGACGAAGCGGGGCTGGCAGTAGAAGGAGGTCGTACTGGTTCGGTGACGGATCGGTTTACCACCACGCCGAGTGGGAGGCGGGCTGGCTTGTTGGCGAGAGAGGCGCGACGGGGCGTTACAGTAGAGCCGTCAGAGCCTGGGTTTTGCGGCCGCACAGGGATCGGCCGTAGGCATGGTTTTGGTGTCGCGGATATACGACGCTCGGCAGGGTTGGACAAAGCTGCTGCAGCAGTGCTCAAGCTACCAATGAGGGTTGACTGAGGACGCGCGGTTGGAGGGGCGGGCAAGGGTGCTTGCGGTGGCGGCCATATGGCAGTGGTAATCCTCGGGGGCGGGGCGGAGGAGCTCCTCAATGTGTATCGCATCGAAGAAGCAGTAGAGGTTTGGGAATCAACACTTGTCCGTGCGTTACTTGTAGGTACGCTAGCAGACGCAGGCACGATTGGCTTGTCGGTGAAAGACGTGAGTGATGAAATTGGCGTACCCGACTCCAGTTTCGACTCCAGTTTTTTTGGTTCATTAGTAGTGGGAGAAGTAGGACCGTAGATTGAGTGTCGCTTAGGCGTTCGCGTGGCTTGAACAGATACAGTACTATCCTCATTGGTGACCGGCAGGGGCTGCATGGATCTGCGGCGGCTGCTGCTGTTCCCTGGATGCATGTGGAACGACCTGAGGGAGGTCTCGCTTCGGCGCGGCTCTGCATCTGCAGGGGGAGGAACCTCCTTGATGGGCGATGGTGGTGATGGCGAGGGGTCCCGCGACGTGTTTCGGGTGCAGGCTCCAGATACCGACGTCGCTGTAGAGACATTAGACAGTCGCGATCTCTCGCGAAGCTGGTCAAGTTGAAGCTGATCGTTGGAGACGATGCTGGTAGTGATCGAGGGTGCCTCAACAGACTGGCGGTGGATACTCTGGCGAGATGACTGGATACTGGCAGTGTCGACCACGCTAGCCCTCGTCTCCTTGCGCTCGGTCTCCCAATCAGACGTCACGATTTTAGGAGAGTAGGAGTACTGCGACTGCAGGGGCGAGTCGATGGGTGCGAGCATGCTCAAGCGACTGGATGCGCGCTTGACCGGTCCTCTTGGGTATGGACGCTCGGCCGATGCCCGCTCCGAGGTTTCATCGATGGATGATGACCCTCTGGTAGACTCACTGCTTGCCTTCATGCCCCCGAGATTCTCAATCTCTTTACGAACGGTGGTCATCCATGACTCCATCTCTTCAGCACTTTCCATAACCAACAGGAAGCTCGCCGCTTCCCTCTTTATGGGGCCGCCAATCCGAAGCCGGGACAAAAGTGAATGTTTCGGGCCGTCGCTTACAGTGCCATCTTCGTTGGCGCTTCGAAGGATTTGCAAAACCCAATGCTTGCCAGGAATCAAATCGGAAGCGAATGCCGCGGAGTCTTTCCCTAATCGGAGCACTCTTTCTGGGAGGCGGTCGAAGGGACCGTCACCGGAGTACTGCAGCATATGGCCGGAGGTTACTAGTACATAGACTTTGTTGGTCAGTTGTGGGGTGGAATTCAGAATCGAATCCAAGCGCCTGTGAGTCTTTTCCAGCTTCTTATGTTCAGGACTATCTTCCAATGTTGTTGCTAGATCTCTATGACTGTCCATCCGCTCGCGCATCGATTCGGCCTGCCTCCTCTGACTATGTGTCCGTAGAAGCACATCCGGCGAGTATAAACAAGTTTGCACTGTCGCATACTTGATCGACTGTGGGTAGGCTTGGAACAGTGGTGGCGGGTCCCAATCATCGCCTGGGGACCTTTTGACGCTTGGCGGTCGCATAGACATGGGTCGTAGGAATTGGCTCGATCGCATACGTTGTACTTGCTGTACCTGGGGTGGAGGGTTGTGTCGTAGTGAAGACTTTGGCGGAGACGCTGGTCTCGGCGGTTCTTGGGGTTGCATGGGAATGGCAAGGCCTGCCTCGGTGTGTCCCCTTGCCCTCTCCACTTTGGGCTTGCTGAACAGGTTAAACAGTGACATTTTGGAGCTTTTACGCTCCATCGCTGGCGGGGGTTTCAGTGAATTCATAATCGTAGAGGTCGGCGTAGGATGCGGGTTCTGCTCGGGGACGTTTGCGTTGGACCGGTTACGCCGCCAGCGGGAGGTCGAAAAGGTGTCATTGGGGGCCATGGCTTCTATGGCCGCGTAAGAGCCGCAGGTATCAACACATGTACGTGACCGATGGCAGAAGGTCGACTAGGAGAAAGGACCTCGGATATACTGGCGCGCGTGATGATGGGTAAGCAGACCAGGCGATGGTGGATCTGCGAAGGACAGCTTTGCGCAAATCGTGGCACAGCCTTGAGATTGAGATTGATAACGGCCCGGCGTGGGGTGTAGTCAATCCTACGTTTAAGGTGTCGGAAGATGTTGGAGTCGAGTTTCAATCGTGACGAGACGGATAATTTAGGGAATGCAGCGACACTGGAAACGAATGTGGGAGCCGGGGCGGCTATAGCAGCAGTGTAGAAACCTATATCAAACGAGGGGACAGGACATGTGTGTCCAAGAGAGGGGCACGCTGCAGATATGCGCGTAGAAGACGAACAGCGACGCTGAAACGTTCGAGGAAACGACGAAAAGCAATGGAGGCCGTCTAGTCAAGGGCATCGCAGGGGGTGTTCGCAAAGTTCGGCAATGCGAGCTTGTGGGACCGCTCGGGCAGCGGACTGGCCCCTTTTCACACCAAGGAGGCTAAATTAGGCCATGGCGTCGGGAGCCCGTCACACCAGCCGGAGCGAATCTGCATCATTCTGCACTATCGACCGTTGGCTGGTTTTGGCCGTGTTTGAGGACAACTTTCGCCGTCGTGCAGCGCGCTATTCTATAAAACGCACGGGAGCTGTCAATAGGTTCGAGTGTTTTTGGCCCTCGCCTTTCCACACTTCCGTCGACAAGGCAGCCCTGTGTGACCGGAGACGATCCTTCATGAGAATGTGACAAATGAAGCAAAACTTGCGGCGAGGCTTCATTGAAATTGCCAGGGCTAACGCCTCCGTCCGCGCCGCCGGCAACCTTCCGCGAGGTAGTCGAGGCAGATCGGAAGCGTCTCGGCACGATCATCGTCAATAATTGCCAGGAGCTCGTGCAGGTGCTAGAGAAGGCTCCAGTGGTGTCACTGCAACCAAGTGCAATGTATTCGATGAAGCGCCGGCGGCCACGCGTCCATTTTTGTACCACACTTGCTCGACGCCATGAGGGCGCCATGTGTGTTGCAACGAGGAGGTTCCCGCAAAAAAAGGATGGTTTACGCGTCGCCCAGGTGTTCGGACGATGGAGCCCAAGTGCGGCACGGACTGCAAACCCAGCGAGACGGCTCCCATCACGCTGCCCGGACTATGTGAGATTGCCTGCGGAATCGATAGCGGTTGGAGTCTGGACGCTTTAATGCATAACTGGTGTAGCCGATCTCACACGTTCACATAGTCGTTGCGCACATAATGTTAAACGGCGTGCGGAGTAATTATAAGGGTCCACGGCGGGTCCACGGGTCCAGGCGTATACACTTGAATTGGCGTCTAGCAGCTGTATTGTACAACTCGCTACAATTTGGTAGCAGTATCAATCTCGTGTACTGTATTCTGGTGTATTGCACGGCCAAGCATGACCTGCTCGAAGCTGGAGTGATTTGTCTTTGTTCCTGCGCAAGCGTCAAGCCAAGCAAACGGCGATCAGCCGTCATAGGCTTACCCCGCGCCTTTGGAATAGAATGTCTCCCCACCGCAGCACGACGACCACGCAACTTTTTCCTATTCTATGCGTCATACCTGTGAACTATATCCTTATACCCTTTGTTCTCCGCGCCTTCCGCCATGCCTCCCGATCTGAACTCACTACCACCGTCCTCGCCCTCGCCCTCAGCCACACCCCACCAAACACGAGTCGCACCTCTCGAACAGCAGACGCGCACCATGTCGCAGTCGCAGTCCCAGTCCCAGTCACCCTCGCACACACCACCACACTCCCTTGCCGCAGCTGCAACCATGAACGCAGGCATATACAATGAGGATCTGCGCCGCCAATCTTCCGGTAGCATGCGGAGAGAAGTCGAGCGCGCCCGCCGCAGATCGAGCATCCGCATGAACCTGAACCTCAACGACCCGGCCCTCCCCGCCCCCGGAGAGCTACAGAGAAGCCCGTCCGCGCGGAGCAGAGGCGCGCCATGGCCGCACAGCCCGCACCACGAGCGCACGCCCTCGCTGGGAGAGCTGCACCAAGAGCTAGAATACGAGCAGGAGGGCCAAGTAGTACGTCGTCCCTTCCCCCCTCCAACACCCATTCCATATATACTAACAATCCCCGAAGAACCGCCTCCTAAACATGATCCGCCAACAGCAGACCCAAATCCAACAACTCCAATCCCAGCATCAGCCCTCCACCTCCGCCGTCGACGACAGCACGCCCACCTCAGAGCGCTCCATGTCCATCCCCCGCATCCCGCACTCCACCTCCCAGAGCAACATGGCCCCGCTGCATAACCCGCGCTCGCGCTCTCCGTTTACAGCCACGAGCCGCCAGTCCTCCTTTGCCGACCGCTCGCGCAACAGCTCGCACGCCGGCTCCCCCGCGCTGCGCCCCACCTCCTCGCACGGCCCGCACGAGAGCACAGAGTTCCTGCCGCCGTCGTCGATAAGCACGCGCGATGAGAGTGCGTTCTACCAAGCGGAGACGCAGAACCTTACGCGGGAGAACCAGATGCTGAAGCAGAGGATTCGGGAGCTGGGTGAGTTTTACTTTCCGCAGAGAGGTTTCGAGGACGCGTACTGATACTGGGACAGAGCGACAATTGTCCGAGTCGAACCCCACCAGCGCGGTGACGCATTCGCCCGTCAGAGCCTCGAATCTGCATAGTAGCCCACCTGTCAGTCGGCGGCAGACGGACATCGGAGAGACGGCTGAGCCGCCGAGCGAGGGACCTGCGAGCTGAGATGTGATCTTTCGACGACGGTGTCTTCATGTGTTTCTTATGCAGAACTTTAGCATTGCTCAGGCGTTATGGATCACGAGAGATGCCTATCTTGCGGAAGGGGCAAACACGGCCGTGGTATTTGAGCGTTGGGGTAAGCATAGCGGTTTTCAAATATCGAGCTCGTATTGTGAAGCTGGACACTCGCACGAGTAGTGACGGACCATTAGCATCTCACGACCTACACATGCACTAGACTCTTCTCGTCCACACCTCTTCATACATGCAATATCAAACGCATCAATAGTCGGAGATATACTACAAAAGGCCTACCCAGATCCACATCACTTCCAACCCTAAAGCCCATAGTCACGTACTACCCGCGATGCATCCGATGAGAGCCCACCTATTCATGCTCCGTAACGCCTCGCATACCGAACCACTGCGAAAGAAGAAGACCACGAACGCGCGAAGTATACTACTCATCGTCTTCTGCCTCTTCTACTGTGGCGCGCGGTGGCCGCTGCGAGACTGCCCCCGTGCCAGGCGCAGCTTCTGAGCCAGTCGGTTGCGGTGCTGAGTCAACAGGTGCTGGTGGTGGCGCAGACGCTGCGGGAGCCTCGAGCTGTGAAGTAGATGTCCCGGAGATGGCCTTCTTGCCCTTGGCGACTTTGCCGTTAACCGGGGTGCCTGTGGCTTTGGCGGCGAGCTTGGCGGCTTTCTTTTCCTTTTTGGCGCGCTTCTTGTTGCGGATGTCCTCGGGAGTCTGTCATATATCATTAGTCCTGAGAAACTTTTGGATTAATAGTGGCCGGGGTTCTCACCTCCTGCCATGCCCAAACGGGTCTGAAAGAGTCGAAGAAGCCGACGTCCTCGAACAGATTGGGATACAACCATAGGCCCGGCGGCGTCGTGAACATGGTGATGACGAATAGGATCAGCCGGACAATAGCCATGGCAAAAAACAGACCGATCAAGCCCAGCATGCCCATGCTTAGATACCACACACCGAGCCTCAGCGTATGCGGCCAGAGCGGGAAGAGCACAACTGCAAGTATACCAACGAGCGCACCGACTGCGTAGAGCTTCTGCTTCCACTGCGAGCCCTCATACAGCCAGATGTAGTAACAATCGTCATTGGCTTCTTGGTGCTGCTCAATGCGAACAGTCCAGAGACCTTTGACGCGCTTCGGTTTGGCGTGGTTGTGACCTTCGTGCGCTTCGGGGTCCACTTTCGAGACACGTAGCGCGAGGAGAGATAGCGGAAGTTTCTTGAAAGCGTTCTCGGCGGAGACACGGTCGGTTACTTTGGGGAGGACGGGGTTCTTAGAGCATGCCTTTTCGTATTGGGGAGACATGAGGGCGCGGATTGCGCGCTTCACTGTTTTCATATGAGCTGCCGTCCGGCGCATTCAGAAGCCGTGTTCGGCAATCATACCTCGAAACATATCCTTCCTCTTCTCGTCGTGGATCACTGTCCGCGGCTTCAGGTCCTGGCCTTTCAGAAAATTGGCGAGTGCAATTGCGTCAGGCTGCGGCGGTCCTGGCTGAATCGGCTGCTGCTGCTGTTGTTGCTGTTGCTGCGCCATTTGCTGTTGGCGCATCTGCGCCTGCTGTTGTGCCATCGCTTGCTGCCTCAGACGAGCGACGTATTCCTGGACGGACATTCCGGCCTTCTCTGCTTCGATGGCGAGCTGGCGTTGCATCTGCGCTATTTGCTCCGGAGTGGGCTGCTGGCCGGGTTGCGGAGGTCCTTGAGGCATACCCTGAGGGGGCCCTTGAGGCTGCGGTGGTCCTTGTGTGCTCATTTTTGTGAATAGTCTCTGAAATCTTGAACGAGAATGTGAATGGGTATCAATTAGAGTGTGGACTGCTTTCGCGGCCCAGCCTACGGGTGAAGATAAAAACGACTGGGAGCGTGTGGTGACAGCTGTGGTCCGCGGGAACATGCCACCTAACCGTCAATCAGTAAATGCGGCCTCGGCGCGGAATAACTGATCGGGCGGACTAGTCTTAGCGTCTTGGTATTCCGAAAATCTCAAAAAAATTTCGACTGCCCATTTCTACCTCTTCTTCACCCTGCCGAAAGAAAACCTTTCTACGACACACGCGCATCTTGCTCATTGTTTCTATCGTCATAAGTTCACGACAATGAACCACATCAGGGCTTTACGCGCTTCGGAAGCTTATTCACATCTAGTGGACGGGCAGCACCTCCACCGAAGTTTCATTCAGCTTACTGCCTTGCTGACTAAAAAGGAATCATAGTCGATGGATGTTAACAAGAGCAGCAGTACTTTTGTCCCATCTGGAAGAGCCTATCATAAATGTCCATTCCCGACGAAAAAGTTCCTTGTTTCTACAAGCGACTCCTGCGACGGGGCGCCGGCGCTCTGGACACTCTCGCGTAAAGCTGAAAGTTGGCCATCGCATTGCTCATCCTAGGTTACGATTCATTGGCGTGGTTGTGGCCCACCTTTACCTTACACGAGGGACAGTGGAGGTGTCTTTGGCTAACTAACGTTGTGTCACTACACTCTAGTGTACATGGGTAGCCTAGCAAACAATTGGCGGCGATCTATCTTTGCCAATCCTCTCACCCTCTGAGCTAGGATTTTCTCCGTGCTCCCTGACACTGGGAGAGGTCAGAGAATTGAGCGACTTGGACATGTACAGGCAAATCTGCGGGCCGTAGTTGCAACTTCACCAACACTCTGGGTCTAACTTCTTGTCTCCGGACTCGACCATGGTTTGACCCTATTTTGGAGTGAAGGAGAGGAACGACCTTTTACTCACCGCTGCATCGGCCTTTGGCAAATGGTGCAGTGGTCCATCATCTTTGGTCTACATGTTCATACGTAGCGTGACTACTATATAGTACCGGGCTTGATTTATGTTTCAGCCGGTAAAGGTGTATGCGAGCGACAAAGTAAATTCTAGTATCTAATACTGGAGAAGCGGCACAGATGAAACACAATGACATCACTGCCCGCATGGGATGTGTGAAAAAGGTGATTTGCATCCCCGATGCACACCAACCCCGATGTTGGTTAGGGAAGGTAAGCAACGGCAGACGGCGCAGACTTGCATAGACCTGACCGATTTGGCAACGGCAATCTAGGCTAAACGGTTCGTCGCGAGTAGTCCTTGTTAGATGCTTCGGGGCCTCCGGGCGAGGGAAGGATGGTACTCGGCCCAAACAGTCGAGTTCGATTTCTCTCCGAGGAAGGCCGTGCTACGCACGGCCCCACACCCTCAACGATAATACTAGCTCAATAACACTACCTACCTGCAGCACCTCCCCACAACGTTAAATCACGCCTAATTTACGCGCAATAAAATGCCTAAAGTCAAGAACAAGGCATCCTAGTACATTCGCGAGTGTTAGAGTGTTAGCGACGCTATTGCGGAGCTACGCATGTTGACGCGACCTAACGTCGTTGCATACCGTAAGGATCGTCGCATTAACTACCTACGCTAGCGCGTCTATCGCGCCCTGCAAGGCTATAATAATAAGTTAACGCGCCTTTTTATAAATAAGGGACTTTTTATAGAGTAAGATCTTGCCCTTAAACGCTTTTATAACATAATTAACGCTATTAAATTTAGTATTAGAAAAAAAATTATATAGTAGTAGGCAGACGTATTACTTCTAAAAATATATAAGAGTACTAATAACTTACTATATATTAGTATTAACTAGGCATTTTACTAGCTTAAAAGCTATATAAAATACTATAAAATAAAGGTAGAGCTAATTAACTTAGCCTATAAGCTAGTATAGTTACTAGACGCCCTTTTTAAGTAGTTTAAGAAACTTTAAGAAACACGTTAATACTTAAAAATTATAAATATAAATATTTATAATATAGATAAAACTAGGATCTAAATTAGTATTATAAAAAATTATTATTATTATATATATATATATAAAACGTAGGAGGTCTTAATACCTATTATAATAAACTAAAAACTTATATTACTTATTAAGTGTGTCTCTATAGCTAGTATATTAATTCTACTTATACTTATAATAAAGGTAAAGATAATTTGAGAGTAATAATTAATTAATTTACCTAATAACTATTTTATAAATATTACTAATAGTAGCTATACTAATAATAAGACTACTATTAATTAAATTAAGTACTTTACTAAGATACTCGCTACTATTACTTTACTAAAAACCTAAAGGCTACTTTTTATAAATAAGTATAAATTATACTTAATAGTAGAATTTATAAAAATTCATAAAAGTCTTTATATATAACTCTACGCTCTCCCTCTATATACGATTTACCTTATAGAGCTTTTAGACGTAGGCTATTTTTAGTTTCTAAAATAGTATTATAGCTAGACACTTAACTAGGCGTTATATATATACTTTGTTAATATACGTTATTTTAAATTTTTTTTTAAATTAAAAGGTGCGCGTTTACAAAGAATATAATTAAGAGTAGTTAGCTTAAAATAGGCCTTGCGCCCTTTCGCCTAGCGCAAGTAATCGAGCCTCTAAGGGCTGCAGAGGCTAGCAGGGGTGAAAATGAGGCCGTGGAGGAGGTGGAGGACGTGCAGAGATACCTGACGCCAGAGGTAGAGAGCTCTGGCGAGGAGGAGGACGACGAGTACAGGCACATGCCTGTGCTCAGGAGCCTCTCTCCTAGCACTCAAGAGCGATTTTTCCGTCAGATCTGGGACACTCGCGGCCCCCTGCAGACGGAGCTCCGCCAGCCTTTTGCACCACACCGCCCTCACCTAGCACCCGGAAACATAGGCTAGGGTACACTAAAGACCTTACGCGTACTTAATTTACAAGAGAAATTAGTTTTCTATATACTGCGCAAGATATTACCCCGTGTAGTTATAGAGGGCGTGATTTCTACAATTAAAGGCAGCTCTGCGATGGCCCGCACCGCAGCAGGGCTAGAGCAAGCGCTCTACCGTATAAAGGCTGTCGAGAACGCTCGTAATGAACGTTGTAGGCGTAATTAACGTGTTGTTAACGCTAGGGGAGGTCTAATTTACGCTTAGGATTACTATGTAATAGCTATATAGTAATAAGCTATTATAAAAGCACGCTAGTAGTAAGCGCTTACTAGGCAATTTAACGTCTAAAAGAAAATAACGTCTATTCTACGTAATTAAAGTAAGAAATTACTTAATTATTATAAATAAAAGCTTTTACTTACCCTTAATACGCCTTATATAATATTGTTTTAGGTTTAGCACTTAAGACTACTAATAGTAAATTAAAGCGTTAGAAGTATAAAATTATTAATTTAAAGCTAGCTAAACGCTTTTAAGCTTTATATATAAAATCTATATAATATATTAAATATAGAGGCCTAATTAAATTTAAACCTTTTATTATTAAGAGTGTAAATTCTATACTTAACGTTACGCTTATCTACTGTAACTTATAAAAACTTTACTTATAGCTCTTATACTAAAAGAAGTTTATATATAGAAAGTAAAATCTTACGTATATAAGTAAAAGTATTTAATAGCTAATCGTGCTAAGCTTGTCTTAATTTAATACGCTAGAACCTAAGGACGTTAATAGCGCTAGTAAGGACTACTTATTGCCTTTTTATAAGTATTCCCCGCATGGCCAAAATCTGCCGCATACGGACCACATGGAAATGGTCAATCAGGATAACTGTTAAGTAAACACCAAATCTGTATCGTAATGTTAGTAATTTCTATTTACTAGCTAAAATATGTCTTTTTTAAAATTACTTGCACCTATAAACATGCTAAAAGCTACTAGCCTACTTATTAATAACCTTAACTTTATAAAATATATAAAATATAGTAAATTTAACGCTAAAGAGCCTAATTTACTAGCAAATCTACACCTAATTAAATACTTCTTAATATTAGTAATTTATATATTTTTAGAGAGGCTAACTATAACGAGGTAGGCACGGTCGAACACGTGGCCTTCTCTCGCTTATAGAGGTTCCGGCTAGGCTAGGATCAAACACTAGCGCTAGTGGCTGACCCTAGCATATCCTATATATATTATACTATACGAGTAATACTTAGCTTAAGTATTCTCGTGCGTACCTTTTGGTGCAGGTGAGGAAGTCACATAGTATTGGCTTAGTAAGCGGGACGCGTACCTCATTACACTAACCTACTTAAAAGTATTAATTATAGTAATTTAATTATCTTATTTAATTTATACTTATGTATTAACGTTATAAACTATATAGTATACTATATAAATTAGCATGCTAAGGCGCTCCGCGTAGTAACGCCTAGTAGTTATTATAGCTAAAAACTAACGTCTTTAATAGAGCTATATACGTACTTTACAATTATTATTTATATAGGCGTCTACTAGGAGCCCTTATTAGCAGAGTACTAGAAGAAGGGCTACTAAAACGCTTCTATATATAAAGTTAATAACTTTATATCCCGCTAGCGCTGGTAGGAGCTAGATTAATACCTATATTATACTACGATAGAGTAGAGCTTTTACTCCCTATTTAGCTACGTTTAGGATCTCTCTTAGCTGCTCTGCAAGCGCTTACTACTATACTAAATACTTAGTAAGCACCTTTACGTTAATAAGGTAATTATAAGATTTACTAAACGTGCGTTAGAAAAAATAATAATTAAAATATAGCCTATACCTAAAGGCTATAAAATCTAGTATTTAGTAAATAATAGGGTAATACTTAACTAGCTTTTTTATACCTATAGTAAAGAACCTATTAATTTAATTAAAATTACTAACGCTAACGCTACTAGTAGATCTTTAACTTTAATAAAGCTTATTTCTATTACTCTTATACTTGCTAAGGACAACGCTAGAAAAAAGGCTTTTTTAGCTAGCTATTATATTATCTAGGATAATAACTTTTTTAATATAATACTTATACTTTAATATTTTAAATTTAATGGCGTTAGCTACGCTAGAACTATTAAAATAATAAAAATAATAATAAAGAAGATCTTTAAGTAGGCCTCGAAAGCAGAACTTTAGATAAGTAATATACTTATTACTTATAAAAACCTATTTAAAGAGCGCTTTAATAATAATCTTATATAGCTAAAAATACACGCTTAGTAGTCCTTAAAGTAGGGAGAAATACGCTAAGCGCTATTAGCGTTAAAGAAAATACTAAAAATAGCTTAAAAATAATTAAAGTATGCTTTTTATTAGTATAGTTATAAATTATAAGTATTAACGTTATCTCTTAGTATAATATTAACTTTTATATAACTACTTAGTACGTTAAAAAGCTCTATTAACGCTTTAAAATAGTATTAAATAATAAAAAGATCTTTATAGATGTCTTTAGCAATAAGCTTATTAAGTTACTAAAAATACCAATAATAATAGATAATTATAATACCTATAAAAGCAAAGTTAATTAATTTAACTAGTATAAATACTACTACTTTATTTAGTAGGCTAAATAGCCTACTTAGCGTCTTTTACTCTACTTTTTACTTAATTTAGTACTAAATAACGCGTATAGGCTGTTATAATACTTATCTTAGCTATTTATAAAAAAGACAGATTATAATAACTTCTTATATACCCTAATTAAGTAGCTTTTTAAGCGCGGAGGCCAACTTTGCAATAGTAGTAATAAATATTAGTACGTAGACGATATTGTTAGCGACGCTAGCAGCTCCCACACGTCTACAAAGCTACTTAGAGAGGGCAAGATCTGTGTATCTTGTGCGACGTCTAGGCGTAAAGTACACAACTCAGGATCCTTACGGCAGCCTCTTATGACTATTTTTAGTAATTATAAAGCTCCTCCACGTACTCCGCGTAGTAGCTTTGGCTATAGGGCGTGTAGGCTACCTTTATATAGGCTAAAGGAGTGTTTTAAGTGCTAGTAAAAGTACCTACAGCGTTATTAAATAATTATATTAAAAAATACCTCTTAAAGCCTAATTATTAAGTAGTTTTATTAAAAAACTATAAGAAATTAAGTTTTTATATTAATCTTTATATAAATCTATATATAAATCCATATATAAATCTATATATAAATCCATATATAAATCTAATCTCCTTTAGTGTTTGTCAGAAGTCGCAGCAAAGCTCCAATTGGCCATTTCCATATGGCCTGTGTGCGGCAGATTTTGGCCATGCGGGGGATAGCTCCTCACTTGAGGGAGATTTTGCCCCAAGCACAGGTCATGAATGCGACTGGTATGTGTAAAACACAAAGGCAGTGCAATAGGATGTATTTGCCACACATATTACTATACAAATTGCATTCTAGCGCATCTGTTTCATTGAGCTAGTATTATCGTTGAGCGTGTGGGGCCGTGCGTAGCACAGCCTTTTTCGGAGAGAAATCGAACTCGACTGTTTGGGCCGAGCATATTCGAGCTGTGAACGGCAGTGTTGTGGAGGTAGTCTGGCAGCTGAGTAGTAGAACGCTGGGCAATGGCGGCTCTGGTGCATAGGCAGGACTTTCCGTCGGTGGCGAAAGGCGTTCCATGGCTGCGTGGAGACCCACCGTTGAGTGGGTGGCATCCATGAATGTTCAGCGAGGGACCTGCAAGCCACACGTCTCTGTTTCGCCCGTCATACTGGGCGCTGCTGTGCTAGCCAGGCGCCAAAGACGCACACTTCGGCTGGCGACGCAGCGTGGCTGCCCCCTAACGCGGATCCGACGATGCACGCAGGCAAACCGCAGTCTGCATTGTATTTCTGAAGCACTGTTATACCACTTTCTACCACTTTCTACGGGTGCGCGCAGACGGGAGCCGGCAGCGACTCGACGTGAATTTTGCAGGCCATGCGTGATGATAGGGCGGAAGGCACGGCGTTGGCGTCAAGGATCAGATGCAGCCACACGCTCGAACCCATTCATAGCGGTTCATAGCGCCCTGCCAACGCCCACTGGATCTCCCGCCCTCATCTGCTACTGTATACCCCGTCATCCCGCCCTAGCCCGCAGGTATTGCATACATACGGCCTCTGCGCGTGTTTTGCGCCGCTGCTCCTTCCCTCTCGATCCGGCGCGGAAGGGACGACCCAAGCTTCAGAGAAGACGAGAAGGTGCGACTGCGCCTCGCAACATCTCAGCATCTTCGTACGCTCCGAGCCGCCGTTGTGTGCCCGCAACGCTGCACTGCATCTCGCTCAGCCCGACCCGACACACGCACGGCGAGCTAGCCGTGCCCCGGCGTCCCAGGCAGACGCCAGAGCGCATATTGTGAGTGCAGCTGCCCTGCTTTGCTGCAAACATCCCCGTTTGTCGAGCAGCCCTGCACGCGGGCGGAGAAGCATTCCGCCAGCGGGCGTTAGAGGAATAACACGTTGGCTTCCGCCCTTGCATTCCTCCCATACCCACCGCCAGCAGCTGTACATAGTTGCTTCGCTGACCGCTGCCCGCTGCGCAGACATTGACCTTCCCAGCTGAGAGAGACGCATACTTTCACAAGCTTCCGGCTGTACGTTGCTGCCACCGTGAGCAGAACCTGCACGCCGACGTCCCCAAGACTGCCCTCATCATTTGCCCGGACTTCAACTGGTTTCCAGTCTGGAGCTCCCGGTGCCAGCAGCCTTGATCACAACTTATAAGACATGTCATGTGCGGGAGGCGGGCGACGACTTCGCAAAGGCGTAGGCACAAGCCGGTCTTGGTGAAAGCGGCTGGTAGCTTTACAGTTTCCGTAGGGACACTACCGTCTCCGTGGTGCTGATTACCGTGTTGAGTGCTGGCTAGCAAGCTTCGCTGACGCCTTCGATTCATTCAAAGAAAGGGCACACCTTTGCTCTGGCTGACCTCGACAGCCGGCACTAGCTTCCCTCATAGGCGCCCTAGGCGGCCTTGGCCACCATGACTATGGTCCGACAATATCCCCCGCCGCTGCCACCATCGCTGCATTCACCGCTGGACGCGTTCCAGCAGCCCCTCGCTTCTCCAAATGGCCAGCTGCTTCGAAATGTTCCGGGCTTCGATCAGCGAACGATGGCCCAGCAGCGACCCCAACAGTACGCGCATCCGTTGTCGCGTCATAATTCCTATCACTCGCAAAGCTCAGAAAGCGGAAGGAATACAGCCAAGCCTCCGGAGCACATGCTGCGACGAAAGACGCCTAACGGCATCCTTGCAGCAGCATACGATGGCACGTCGGTTGAACAGACGGAGAAGCCCCACGCTACAAAGCATATATTATTGCCTGTCACAGCCGAGTCGAACATCCCGTACGGTCTCAAGCAAGATATACCTCTCCGATCTACAGCCATCAATGGGGACTTTGTGCAGAAGCACGATGCGACGTCTGACTGGAGTCCCAGCTTGTATTTCCAGTCAGGCTCGGGACGAGCGTTGCCTCAAATCGATTCTATGCTGAACCAGATGCCTCCGATCCAGAACCATCAACAATACCACTTGTACGGGAACCCGTTTGGTGGCGGGCCGGAGCAGTTGTTGCAGAGCCCGTTGGGTCCGACCGTGTCCAATGACCAAGGACCTTTTGGGCCATACTGGCACGATGGCACCTTCATCCCTTACCGCCCGGCAGCTATGCGGGACCCACGTTTCTACAATCACCATACTCCTAATTGGGTCCATCCACAGCATAACGCGTTCATGAGCCATGCATACAACAACGCTTTACCTAACATGCATATGCAACCCCATTCTTACCAACTCCAGCAGCCGCAAACGCCCTTTGGCAACATAGGCAGGCCCGCCGTTGACTACCCCACTTCTTTCCAACAGTCCCACAACGCTGCATTAGACTATCAAGACCAGCCTCTACCTATACCACCGAGTCATCGTCCTCACCCCGACTTATCCTTGTCTTCCGGCCAAATTACACCTATCACAGATCAGTTTCCTACACCGACTGCTGCTGACTTCGGGGCGCAATCTCCAAATGTACCGAGTAGGGAGCGAGTCTTTGCCTGGGCACATACAGTCTATGTCGACTTGTTAAAGTACCTACAGTCAACACGAAAGACTAACTCGCAACATCCTAATGGCCAGCAACAGCCCGTTCGACCACACATATATCCTAAACCACCCAAGCAACCGGCGGCCAACTTCTCCAACCCCTCCAGCAGCCACAGCACACAACCATCTGATACCATTCATAAACCGAAACTCGAGTTTAGTTCGTCGTATAACAATAGAGATGTAATCCAGCGACCCACGCATAGCCGTTCGTCCTCCGCCTGGGCTGTGAGTGGAGTCGACCCAAGTACTCATAGACAGACGTGGCACCCTTCGCAGCCACAGCCCTTCGCAAATTCGCATTCAATTTACCCTCACATTTCTGGCATGGAACCCCTACACCCATTACGACGTATGTCCGGCTCAATCGCAGGAGTTCATCAAAGTTCACGCAATGAAATCCCTCCCAGTATGACAGCAGCCTCCGCCTTGGATGCTATCACTAGGCATTGTGAAGAAAGTAAATGGAATTGGATAGATGGTATCCTGCTGGGCGGATGTCTTGCTTACGCACTTGGTGACTACCAGAAAGCTCATAATTGGTACAAACACATCTTAACGCTAGATCAAGAGTAAGTCAGTCGAAATTCATGCTCAGTAATTGATGCTGACCTTCATAGTCACGTCGAAGCAACTTCGAATCTTGCCGCAACCCTGCTTGCCCTGCACCAGAAAAAGGATGCGGAAGAGCAATGGAGAAGAGCCGTGAAGCTGAGACCTAGCTATTTCGAAGCGGTTGAACATCTGCTGGGACTACTGTGCAGTGATCACAGGAACAAAGAAGCCGTGCAGATCATCGAAGAGGTCGAACTTTCGTTGAAGTTGGTCAAGAAAGGGGAGGCTTTCAAGAACGTGGATGGTCAAAGTGACTGCTCAACATCGGTGAACGAATCTCCCAGTCTATCAGACATCTCAGATAGGCCGGTCTTCGAATACGAGATCGAGAACGAGTCGGCTCCGAAGGATCCCGATGAGGTTCCTGGGTCAGACCAGCCAGGTTTCGGTTCCAGTGGCTACACCATTCCCGGCAGCGACAATGGCCGCATCCTAGCTCTGGTACACGCAAAGGGCAATATGCTGTACGCTCTCGGTGACAACGCTGGCGCGGCAAGAGCATTCGAGAATGCTGTTCTCATCGGCGCAGGCCTGCAAATGCAAGGTATCAGCGGCTTGATCCGCCATATACTCTCCGTTGTGGGGTACGATGGGACAGAGCGCTCGCCTGGCGGACGTCGTACCCTTCCGTCCCTTGACCCGATCTTGCTTCATCCGGAGCCCGCCCTCAAAACCGCTCAATTATGCTTCCCGCCGCACGGACAACTGCCCGGTCTCAAATACATTTCTAGCGAGGTCATGGCTCGCAAAGCCGCCATTTCCACCACGAGTAACTCCCTTTTGTCGCTGGCTAAGATCTTTCAGGACGGTATGGCAACAAACTCACCCAAGGCTGCCGCTTTCCAGAGTAACTACGGGGTAAGAGAAATACTTGCTCTGTATTACCTGTCTCTTGCATTGCAGCCGAGTCCATCAACAGCCAATAATGTCGGCATTCTGCTGGCGAGCGTGCAGCAATCCGCCCGGGCGAAGCACATTCCGGTGTCAAATGCTATTCAGAGGCCTCAAGTCCCGGGCTTGGTCCCTGGTAGTGGCATAGCCCTGGCCCTCGCCTACTACCACTATGGATTACAGCTCGACAACCGCCACGCTCATCTGTACACCAACCTTGGCAGTCTCCTCAAAGACATCGGTCAGCTGGATGCGGCAATTTCGATGTATGAACAGGCAGTAGCATGCGACAAAAACTTCGACATAGCCCTTGCGAACCTTGCGAACGCTGTCAAGGACAAAGGGCGTATCAGTGATGCGATCCTATATTATAAGAGAGCGGTGAAAGCTAGTCCCGATTTTGCAGAAGCCGTTTGTGGCCTGGCAAACGCCTTGAATTCGGTTTGCGGATGGGCCGGAAGAGGGGGTATTGCTGAAGACCATGGGTCTCGCGATCGCTGGCACGTAAATGAGTCTGGCATGCTCCTTGACGGCGCGAGCTCCGGAGCACGAAGCGGCGGCTGGATCTACAAGGTCGTTAGCTTGGTCCAGAAACAACTCAGCGACGGCGAAGACTGGGGACGTGGCATCATGGACGAACAATTCATACAGGATATCCTTCGGTCGCTTCGTCTGAATGACCGTTCGCCACAAGATCTTCTCGAAGAGCAAAAACGCGTGCGAGGTGCCATTGTCAAATGGCAAGGTCGGAAGTGGGAAGGCGCCCGTCTTGTTCGTCTTGTCGAGCGCGTCATCCGAAGGACAACCTGGCAGTGGTATCAAGACAAGTACAAGACGGGAAAAATACGACCGACGACAAGCTATGTACGACCTCAGCTACCGGCTGCCTTGACAGTTCCTGCTGCTCCCACCGTACTTCCGTTCCATACCTTCACCTGCCCAATGTCAGCTGAGCAGATTCGCTTAATATCCCAGCGCAATGGCCTTCGAATCTCTTGTTCCACACTAAGAGCCCCCTGGCTGCCTCGGACTGTCTACGCCCCTCCGGCGCCGCCCGCTCCTTATTTGAAGGTTGGGTACGTTTCGTCAGACTTCAACAACCATCCTCTGGCCCACTTGATGCAATCTGTGTTCGGTCTCCACAACAAAGCCCAAGTCAAGGCTTACTGCTATGCCACAACAGCTAGCGATAATACGGTGCACCGTCAACAAATCGAAAGAGAGGCGCCTGTGTTCCTCGATACTAGCAATTGGTCTGCCGAACGCCTGGTCAATCAAATCATACACGATGGGATCCATATCCTTGTCAACCTGAATGGATATACTCGTGGTGCGAGAAATGAAGTCTTCGCTGCTCGTCCAGCGCCCATCCAAATGTCATTCATGGGTTTCGCAGGAACCCTGGGCGCCGAATGGTGTGACTACTTGCTTGCCGACGACACCGCCGTTCCGCCCAGTACCCTGCGGAGCTGGCGCAGGAACGTCGATCTAGAAGATGCTCTCGTCGACGACAACAGTGGAGGGAACGATCCAAATTGGATCTATGCCGAGAATATCATCTACTGCCGCGATACATTCTTCTGTTGCGACCATCGGCAGAGTGCACCCGATGCGCAAGAGGAACAGCTCAACTGGGAGTATGAACAAAAGCGACGATGGAGCATGCGCAAAACAATCTTTCCCAACCTACCTGACGATGCAATCATCCTTGGTAACTTCAACCAGCTATACAAGGTTTGTCCATCCTCTTCGCTCCCCCCTCACAAACACACACACACACACACACTAACGCTGTTTTAGATCGAACCCACAACGTTTCGCACTTGGCTTCGCATCCTCCAAAGGGTCCCTAAAGCCATTCTCTGGCTTCTCCGCTTCCCTGACCTGGGCGAAACCAACCTCAAGCAAACGGCGCACCTGTGGGCTGGACCTGAAGTTGCCAATCGCGTCATCTTCACAGACGTTGCACAAAAAAGCCAACACATCGCGCGCGCCCGCGTTTGCGATCTGTTCCTTGATACCCCGGAATGTAACGCGCACACAACCGCCGCCGACGTCTTGTGGTCCGGCACACCGCTGCTCACGCTTCCAAGGTACAACTATAAGATGTGTTCGCGCATGGCAGCGTCGATCCTCAAGGGCGCTCTACCGAAGACACAGGAAGGCTTCCAAGCTGCAAAGGACCTCATCGCAGGGAGTGACGAGGAATATGAAGAAAAGGCGGTGAGGCTAGCGGCTAATTGCCAGTATCAAGATGGGAAAGCTACCGGGCGGCTAAGTCAGCTGCGACGCATCCTGTACGAAGCTAGATGGAGCAGTGGACTGTTCGATACGAAAAGATGGGTGCGAGACTTGGAAGAAGCGTACGATATCGCGTGGAAGAAGTGGGAGCGTGGCGAAGGCGGGGATATCTGGTTGAAGAACAAGACGTCGCAGCAACGGGGCGCAGCGTAGACGCATTATCTATGACGCATTTATGTGCATGTACGCATTGCTGAGTTGGAATAGAACTCTGTGCGCGGGAGCGTTTTGGGCATTTGTCATGTCGGATTTACAGGACCTTTATATCACACATATCAGGCGGTGGTACATGGGCGTTTTTCTTGGAGCAAGCGAGTGCGTCTGCGGTTTTTACATATCCCTCCAATCTTTTTCAACGCGTCGTCTTCTTCGCCTGGAGAAGGTAGAAGGGTTCAATTTTACACACGTTTTTTTTACGAATACCCCCGCTCTCCATTTTATAGGGAGGACTGCTAGGATGGATGGGTTTCTGCAAGGGGAGGCGTTGAGGGCGTGGTAGAAGGGTGACCTTCACGGGTTTGAGGGTGGGCTGGAACGGGGGTTATCTAGGAATGGATATCTTTTGATTGGTTTTTTATTTGAGTTGTTGTGGTGTGTGTGAGTGTGTGGGCCCTTCTGTTGCTGTAATCGTCACGTTCCTTAGTTCCGTTCTCCACGCAGTTGTCCTGAATACAGCGGCCCGTTTGCGTTTCTCAGTTGGTTGGTGTCGCTTGATCTGTTTAGGTCATTGGAGCACATGGAAGGATGCTCCTACGATGCCAAAGTTAAGAGATGATTGACGATACGAGTTTCATACTTCGGTAGGTTTCGATGTGAAACAACCTGCCTGAAGAGTGAGGTTTCGAAGGTTGTTTGCTGCACACGAATACGAAGCTGCGCCACGGTGGACTCAGCCCGCTCGGCAAGCCGAGGATTCTTGACGCAGCTGCGACGCAGGTATGAGTGACCAAGACATCTGCATCCTCGTTATTGCTTGCGTTCCCATGTGGTTATCTGCTATTATTACCACTCCAAGCCAATCCGGTAGTCTGTCGCTGTCGCTGCGGCATTAATGAAAGGTCGAAATGGATGGCGAGGCTGGAACGGCTCTGCCTTCTGCTGAGCAGTCCTGGAAGTTGCCGGAGGATAGTGGCCGTAAGAGAAGGCGGCTAGGGTTACCCATGCCGACCGGTCAGATTCCTAAAGAAGGTCTTTTTGAAACATATTGACGAGGGGCAGGAATTATTGACAGTAGAGTGTCTCCGTTTCTGCCGAGTATTGACACAAATGCGCATACGCTTCCCGCTCCGCCCTTCGCTTTCCCAGGAATGATTCTACCTTCTTCGCACACAGAAACTGTTCTTCCTTCAGAAACTATCAGATATAGCTGGTCTTTAGCTACTTCTGAGACTCCAACACCATCCGTTCCGCAAGAACGGGATCCCTCGCCTTTCATTTTTTACCACCATTGGGACCCTCCCACTTCGCGGGCAAAACAACCAGCACTACAAGATCAACGGCCGACGCCTCCTGTATTCCCTACCGTTCCGCCTATTGTCCCAATCCCTCCGAGAAGAATTCCCTCGTATGGCTCTCACGATGCTGCAGTGGCATCACCTCCCGCCGCTCCGGTTACGAATTCTGCATCCGGACCTCTTTATATAGCGAACCCGAGAAGACCTTCGGCAGTTACGACACCTCCAACAGCCTGTCCGAAGTCTACAGGGTCACGGAACAGCTCGCCACCTCGCGTTGGATCAGCAGATTTTGCTAGTGGCCAAATTACACCGCCTGCGATACCTTTCCGGCCTGATTCGCCCGTACCCGGTCCGACTTATTATTTTCTATCTTACGATACATTCCAAAGCAATCCGCCCAGCTCCACCTCAACCCTCCAATATATATATCGCTCCATTACGTCGGATCAAATTCGCTTATTGGTTCTGCACGCAGGGAAACCTGATGAAGTAATACGTTGTTCTCTGAAGCCGATACTAGCTAACAGTTTAGAGGAGTCACAGCTTGGCTACCATGCTCTGTCATATGCTTGGGGTGAAGAGGTTCTTAAGAAAATACATGTTAGTGACTTGCCAGCAATCTCTCACACTCCATACCCACCACTTTCTGGAGGAGTTCCGCGCGAGCTTCACATACGGGGCAATCTGTATGCGGCCCTGAAAAGACTACGGTGTATCGACGAGGATGTGTGGTTTTGGATTGACACGATCTGCATTGATCAAAACAACATGTTGGAGAAGAGCTATCAACTCCCTAAGATGTTGGACATCTATCAAAATGCTTACAGCGTTTGCATTTGGCTGGGTGAGACCGAAATCGGTCGATACCTTGTTAATACACATAAGGATCCCCTTGATTTTGTTTCTGTTATCGTCAATCTGAAGCTACTAGACCACATCATCGGCGATCCTGCAACCGGGACCCAGGAAGTACTAGAATCCTTTGTTGCCTTTGCCAATCTCCTCAAGCGGCCGTGGTTTCGACGTCGTTGGGTCATTCAGGAGGTTGCGGCATCCAAAAGGGCCTTCGTTCAATGCGGCCAGTCAAAGGTCAACTGGATCGACTTTGCGGACGCCATACAATTGTTTCTAGACAACATCGAACGCATCCGCGCCATGTACGAACGATCCGAGCTTTCTAGGCGTGATCCGGATGCTTTCGCTCATGTAGCGTCAGTGGGCGCCGGGGCATTAGTGCGAGCTTCCAGTGACGTACTGAAAAAATTGGACGAATGCAAGATCGTTGCTCGGCTCCACACCATCGAATCATTGGTGGTGACATTTCTACATTTCGAAGCGACAGAGAGCCGGGATACCATTTATGCTCTGCTCCCCCTAGCAGACGACAAGGATACGTATCTAGGAGCTCGAACACCTTTGGGCTTGCAAGAGCAACCTTACGAGAAGTCCACGGCGGAGGTCTATGCCAAATTCCTTCATGATAGCGTCAAGTCGAGTAACTCTTTGGATATAATTTGTCGGCATTGGGCTTTGCCGCTCAACAATCCATCCAGTCCAGCATTGCCTAGCTGGGTAGGTCTCGTCACAGATTCCGCGTTTGGACCATCTCAGAGAGCAGCTGGCCGACTCAATGGCGAATCTCTTGTTGGCAAGCCAGGCTGCAAGATCTACAATGCCTCTCGAGAAACAGATCCGAGCATACGTTTGCAGATTCCTAGTACCCATCAAAGCTTTCATTTCCAGCCTCCCAGGTCTCCAGTGCGTGGACCTTTGATCGATCTCACATCGTCAAACATTTCCATTGAATCTCCCCTACTCGAGATGACGCGTAGCCAGATACCTTTAACGCCTACGATACAGAACAACATCCAAATAATGGCTACCAAAAGCCAACAAGAACACCTCGTTCAGATACCAGTTGATATACAAGCTACAAAACGGGTTGCAGGCGAGAAACGGTTCCGAAACGCCGGCGCATCGGCAAGATTCCGAGCTCACCGCAAGGAAAACGAACGAGAAGCATTGATCTCCATAGCGAATCTCGAGTTGGAAGTTCGCGGTTTGAAAGAAGACGTTGAGTTCTATCGTGGGCAACGCGACGCGATGGCGAAACTCATCGGCCCCGGCAGTGATGGGGTCGCTCGCGCCGAGTCTCCAAGGCATCGACGTATTCCTGTCTTGTCTGGGAGTGATGTTTTGGCACTCTGGTGGCGCCTTCATCGGGCCGAGCAAAATGATGCCGGAACCCAGACGGTCCTTGAAAATCAGCCAAATGTTATCATTCAGTCCACAGGAGTTTCTCAGACTGGTATCGCTACTCAAATCGGTAATATGCCTCAATTCAATGAGATAGATAACAAGGGTAGCAACAGACATCAGATCACAGGGCCAGGGCGGACCGAAGGTGCAACTAACCAAGGACCCAACATCCATGACAGGCCATTCTTGGATGAGAACAATAGCGGAGGAGCGTCTACGATCGCTCAGACTCCTGCATTGATTCTACCTCCATCATTACGAAGACTCTCAAACATTCCATCGCCACCTTCAGAACGACTCTCCATGTCCAGCCTCTAGACTAGCGAACGTCAAAATGATAGTCGCATCTTCGGGTCGAGCATAGTTTTGGTTGCTACTGGATTTCGCCTTTGCCGCATCACCCAAGTTTTATTTCGTGTTGTAGATGGTGTCATCTCTCACGATTGTCTCGAAATTGCTGGCTGGGACCGTCGCCACGATATCAACGAGATTCCGGATCGGCTTTGGAGGACCCTAGTCGCCGACCGTACCAAAACTGGCTCTACTGCTCTATCGTGGTGGCGAAGAGCGTGCATGTATTGCCTCTCGAAAGCCGCAAGCCCGAATGGCGATTTGAACACTCCTATCGCGTTGTTAAGTTAGATTGCTGTAAAGGCGATAAAAGGTTAAGTTAGTAGGGTAACCGCTTGCTTGTACTGACCACTCGCTTGTTAAGTACGTTACCTTAGCTATTAATAGGGTAGCTGCAACACCAAGCTTCGCAGATATATATATATATACACAGTTTTAAATATAATATAGCGTTAATTGATTATCGCGACTTTTGTGTGGGTGATCGGTTTGGTAGGGCAGATCAACATTTAGGGGTGATCAACATTTAGGGGTGATCAACATTTAGGGGTGATCAACATTTAGGGGTGATCAACATTTAGGTGCGTCGGTTAGGTGCGTTGTGTGGTGGGCATCGTGGATGTTGTGTAGAGATGCGTCGCGATCTTGGTGGGGTGACTCAGTGACTAGGGTGGCTCAATGACTGGTGAAACACATTAACGTTATTTATGTTGCTTACATACACAACTTGTTGTTACCGTCCGGTCCGGGCAGCTATTGTTAAGGAATTAAAAAACCGACTTCTTGTGTTCGTAGGATGGGTTTTTGATCCGTAGGTAGTAGCATTGATGGGTTTGAATTCGTGTCGATGGTTGCAATGGCGAAGGGTTCGAAACTTGGACCCAGTGGGTGGGGTCGATTGGCCGATCGCGATAATGACGATGCTTGCCGGGGAGCTTGCTTGTTTTAGCGCAGCCAAGTTGTGCAACAACCTTCCCTTTGACCTGGAGGCCGACACCTCGCTTTGGAGCTTTGAAATTCTGTGGTTCCCTACGATTAACTAGGAGTGTGTTTTCGTGTTGCGAGACGTTGTACCTGCCGCATTAATTGATACGGGTGCATCGAGTGATACGAGCTTCCGAGGCACATCACCATGGTCCGCTGGAGCAAGCTCTTCAATTCCGACGGCCACGACAGACGCCATCGCCTGCAGGATGAGATTCGCTCGCGTGAGTGACACGTTCTTTGTGCATGGCTTGAATTGGAGACTGACGATGCGCAGTCCTGCCCACGCGCCACGAGCGTCCCCCGCCGCCGCCCATGAACCCCAAAGAAGTCACCAAAGTCGCGCTGCGCCTCAAGCACCAGATCGAGCAAGTGATCCCGTGCGAGCTCGAAGCAGAAGTCGTTACGAAACCGCACAGCCACATCCTCACGCCCGCCGTCATTGAGACGGCGACACAAGCTGGAGGGGAGGAGCATGCCGCGTGTGTAGTGTATTGTCTGTTGGTCGTGAAGAAGTGGTTTAAGAGACAGGCGCTGGCCGAGCTGTGGGATGCCGATCTGCACGAGGTTCGCGCTGTTGCGGCCGAGATGTTGGCGAAACGCATTATTGAAGCGGAAGATGACCAGGACTACCTCATGGAGCATATACTGCTCAAGCGGTATTCCATCTTTGTGGATGGCGAGCCGACGGCGCCGGCGAATGTCATTGAGCGCGCTGTCGATCTGCATGCCCTGACCGTCATTGGGTCGTCTGGCTACCAAAAGTGCATACAACATCTGTGGAAAGGATGGCTGGTGCAAGACGACGACGACCCCAGTCGCTTCATCAAGTACGACAACAGAGCAAACACGTCCTACTGGGCCCATCTCGACCCCGACCGCATGAGGGTGCCGCGCTACCAAAATGCGCTGCAGATTGCCATCTCCATTGTGTTCCTCGCCCTTTACACAGGCGCCATCAACACCATCAATCCGTCCGGTGACCTGGACACGGTCGAAGTGCTACTCTACATCTTCACCCTCGGCTTCATCTGCGACGAGACGGCCAAGCTATGGAAGGTCGGCCGCTACTACATCGGCTTCTGGAACATCTTCAACACGACCCTCTACTCGCTCCTCGCAACCTCGTTTGTCCTGCGCATGGTCGCCTTCGGCCACAATCACGGCTCCGAACGTCGCGGCCACTACAACGAGCTCAGCTACGACTTCCTCGCCTTCAGCGCGCCCATGTTCTGGCTGCGCCTGATGCTGTACCTCGACACGTTCCGCTTCTTCGGCGCCATGCTGGTCGTCCTCAAAGTAATGATGCGTGAATCCCTCATTTTCTTCGCACTCCTCGTCGTCGTCCTCATCGGGTTTCTGCAAGCCTTCATCGGCCTCGACCTCACGGATAACAGCATCACCGACTCGGGTTTTGTCATCCAGGCTATGCTGAATGCTATCATGCAGTCGCCGGAATTCGACGGCTTCGACCGCTTCGCGCCGCCGTTTGGAATTATCCTCTACTACATCTTCACCTTCGTCGTCATGGTCATCCTACTGAATATCCTCATCGCTTTATACAACTCCGCGTACGAAGACATAACCGAAAACGCTATCGACGAGTACATGGCGCTGTTCTCGCAGAAAACGATGCAGTTCGTGCGGGCCCCCGATGAGAACGTGTTCATCGCGCCATTCAACCTCATCGAGATGCTGCTCCTCATTCTACCATTCGAATGGTGGATGTCTACGCCCACATACGCGCGTCTGAACGACTGGGTCATGGGCGTGATCTACAGTCCGCTCTTGATCGTCACGGCCTTCGTGGAACAGCGGCAGGCGCAGAGCGTGAGGGTGAATCGGAAGCGCGGCGAGGACGACGACGATGTAGTGCAGGAGTGGGAGCAGGTCATGGGGGAGTGCGACTTTGAGGCTGACGGGTGGGATAAGAAGGTCCAGCAAAGCAGGCCGAACGTCGAGGTTGAAACGAGCGTGCTCGAGGTGCGCAAGCTCCAAGCTGAAGTCAAAGAACTCAAAGAAATCCTGCTGGAGCTGAGGGATCGCGCGAATTGGGGCAGTGACACGTTGAAGGAGAGTAGGGTGGAGGAGAAGGGCGAGAGTAGTGAGAGTCCGGTGGGGGAGGAGTAAGTCTGCCTGGGGAGCCCTCCATTTGACGGATTGTAGGCGAGAGGCGAGCACGGATGTGGGGAGTCATTAGCGTTCAGGACAGTCCAATATTACTATCATTTTGTACATGTCACTCGTCTGCGTCACCGTGTGTAGCGCTGTAGCGGTCGGTGTGCAGAGGGTGCTCGTGTACGTTGAGAAACTCCAGCTTGATGTCGTAGAACTGGACGGAGCGGTCGCAGGAGGCTGAGGGGAGCGGGTAGATTTGGAGAAGGCGAGGGG
Organism: Bimuria novae-zelandiae CBS 107.79; assembly: GCA_010015655.1. Lineage (NCBI taxonomy): Eukaryota > Fungi > Ascomycota > Dothideomycetes > Pleosporales > Didymosphaeriaceae > Bimuria > Bimuria novae-zelandiae. The sequence continues at coordinate 98,982 of ML976792.1, forward strand.
GGCGACGAGGAGGAGGAGGAGGAGGAGGAGGAGGAGGAGGAGGGTGTGGATGTGCATAGTGGCAGTAGGATGGGTCGAGTGTGAGAGTGTCGCAGAGTGCCTCACGACGGGGACGTAGAAGCGGATGTGTGGGACTGCGCGCTCGCTCTGTTTCCCAGCTCCTCCATGTTAGTATTTATATACGCAGCAACGGCGTGCAAAGACCCCACCTCCAGTTCGGTCGACCTAGATCCCACATGTCTCTCCACGCCCTCCCCTCGCGTTGTACGAACCCAACCCAACTCCACCACATCTCCGACACTATTATCTCTTTTCGTTGAAGCCTTCCCAACTGTGTAGGCTAGAGCACGCCATGTAATATATTTCACGTTCCGTCGCCTCATGAAGTGCCTGCGCTAGCCCACGCCATGTAATATATTTTCCATTCCAGTGTTGAGACCTCATTTGTGGAGTTATTTTAACAGGTTGCACTCGTGTCCGAGGATCTTTGTGTTCATGAATGCGGAAGAGAGGGGAGGCGTGGATGTGTTTCTTTATCCGAGGGCAGACGGAAGAGCACGTTGTGCGTTGGTAGCGCAGGACTAGAAATGGATGCATCTCACATACTTGCAAAATCAGGCTGTTACTAGTACTTAATCAAATGCAGGGTTCAATTTGAACCTGGAATTCATATGCAAATTGCTACACCTTGATTTGTTTGGTGAGCTCATGATATCGTATGCGCACCAAGAACACGTATAGAAGCGTACATGGACCACGACGCCGGGCCCGGACCCTCTACCGAACGCCAGATGCACTTTTGACGACCGCTTTCGAACCAACAAACGGGATCTAGTCCGCCTCGGCAACACCGCCCTCGTCGCTCGTGCTCTCGTCTTCGTCGCCGCTGACTTCCTGGTTCTCGCGCTCGCGCTTCTCCATGAGTGCTGCGAGCTCGGCGTCGTCGTTTTCTGTGACGGCCTTGGGAGCCATTTTGACGGTGCAGTCGCCGCCGGCTTCTATTATGCTCTTTTTGATGTCTTCGATTGCTTGTTCGAGCACCTGGATGCCGACGTTCTTGTCGAGACATTGTGATGTCAGGACTAGCAGGGTTAGTCGTGCGCATTTCAAAAGGTGACAGAGGCAGGGTCCTACCGTATAGCGGCGGTGACACCAGCTTGACCTTGACTTGCGTCTCTGCGGTGTTCTTGGCCTCAGCGCATCGCAGCGCAGTCTTGACGGCGTCGATGCCCTCGTATCCGAAGCAGGTCACTGCCGACGTCAGCCGCGCTCTGCCAGAAGTCATCACATGACGTACCCTCAATGTCTGACCGCACCTTGGTGGGCTGCGGAGTGAGCCTCTTGCTGATGTACGTCTGCAGCTCCTCCTTGACCACGTCGTTCGGGAAGGTCACATCGTTCCACACGTCCGGGTTGGTGATAGAGAGCTTGAAGGCGTCAATCGAGTGGCCGTACTTCTTGTTCAGCGGCCAGCCAATGTTCTCGTAGAGCTCCTGGATCGGTGTGTTGGTCTTCTCGGCGACGTGACGCATGATCGAGTGCACCATCTTCGACTTGTTGTACCGCTCTTCGCACTTGATGATATCCTCGGGCGACACTCGTCGCTTCGACAGATCGATATAGCCCTTGTCCTTGTCCACACGGAGAACCACCACCACCTCGTTACGACCAACCCGAATGAGCTTCTGGATCGAACGGATACGTCTTCGCGAGAGTTCGGAGAGTAGGATCATGCCGTCGATGTTGTCTACACATATTAGTCTTGGCTGGCAGTATAGTCTTGCCATCACCTACCGTACTCGAGCAGCTTGACGTAGGCGCCCATTTCGGCAATCTGCTTGACGTTCACCATGACGAAGCTCTCCACCTCGGGGTACTTCTCCTCGTAGAAGCGACAGTTAGTGAGAGACATGTTTGCGACTAGCTCCGGCGGACGGAGGCTTGTATTTGTGAATATTCGGTGGGTATAGGTGGAGGAGTCGCGGGTACTGCGGGGTGGACTTGATAGTCTGTGGAGGATGAAATCTATCGATGAGTCTTGTGCGAACCCCGCGCGTGGTGTACCCTGCCGAGACAGTCAGTGCGCCGCGACACTAACGCGCCACCCCAACACCAGCACCGCAGCCAGCAACATGAGGCTATAGAGTTTTACACAAAAGCTTTTATCGCGAAATTTTCTAGAGTTAAGATTTTATAGAGCTGTAGAAGATTGCTAGCTAGTTAAATTATAGATATCTACTTAGTGTTCTAATTATTTGGCCACTGCGCGATGCTAGCGCTAATAGCGTAGATATCACTATATTAACGCGTATAGATGCCGGCGTAGGCTTCTTCCTCTTTATAATTATATAAGTAGCTTTTAAAGCATTCTAGCTTCCCTTTTTAGCAATTTTAAGACGTTTTTAAAGTTATTGTTAAGTCTTGCGAGCCTATTAACGGAGGCGTTGCTTAGCAGCCTAATTAGCTTTCTCCTTAGCGCGCACATTTCTAGCTGCCGCACGTATAACACGCTTCTCCTATAATAGACAAGCTTTAAGCTGCCTATTTACTATCTAGATCTCTCTCTGCTCACTTTTCTGGAGTTATAGTTGTTGCTTTTCAGCCTTTTGTTGGCTGAGAGAATCGCGCGCCCTCTGTACGCGGGCAGGTGACTAGAAAACAGATCCTTTATGCCACTTATCTAGCTACTCAAAAGGTAGAGTCCTGCCCTTTATTTAACGCCGTTTCTGGTTTGTGAGGGCTTCTCGTAGCCCCTGATTCTCATGCTCTAGGAGCTGCTTCTATATAGAGATTAAGTGTATAGTGCGACTCAGCTTCTTGGCCTTATTACCTCCCCCTGTATCAACAACAACCTTTAAAAGCTAATTAATTTTGCGCTAATTAGACGCGCTAAGTACTTAAGTAGAGCTTTCGCGCGATCTCTATTCTAGAGACTTATCTCTGTTAAATCGACTAAGGATTAGTGTAGAATCTGGCGGCGAGATACCTATACACTTAAAAGCTTTAGCAATTAATTACAGCGTAACTAACGTTATTTAGGCCCTCTAGAATAGTGTAAAGAAGTCTCTTTTAGCGATTATTAATAGCCCCTAACTCCTATACAGGTATGCGGAGAGCTTGTCGGAGTAGGCGGTAGAAAGAGACTTAAACACATAGACGTCTAGAGGCTGCAGCGTATGAGTGGCGTAAGGGGGAAATATTGCAAGGAGGATCTTTTTCTAATCATAGTAGTTAATAAAATCCATAGTAACGTGAGATCCATGCCTATTAAGGACTAAGAGTCGCTACTGCTATTAAGCCTTCTCCTTAGTATAGCGATCAAACACCTGTTTTAGCTATTAAAGCCCTATCTCGTTGTTTAACTATCTAGAGGTTAATAAGGTAATAAAGACTTTATAAGAATTAACGTTAATTTCCTTAACCTAGCTTGATTGTAGAGTCTCAGCGTTAGATTGATAGATTAGTGATGGATTAACAGTAGATCCATCGGCGCATATACATGCGATGAGCGAGATCCACTCACGACTACCATCCTGGATAGATTGCCTCACTTGGCGACTCTCATATATAGGCCTGTCGAAGATCCTTTTTGACCTGCCGGTGATGCCGAGTAGGAAGCCTTTTTCGTCCATATTATAGGTATGCTGAGGCTCTATGCCATACTTTATAATTTTCTTATGTAGAAGCTTAAAGTAGAGCCTATATCTTGCGCCTAAATTAGCGTTATAGCGATTACTATCTAGCCTAGTCGTCTATCGCGAGATCAGGGAGTCGGGGTGGCGCCTAATAAAGTAATTAACCTATCGTATAGAGACATCCTTTTTAGTAATAATTAATATAAAGTTTTAGATTATCTGACGCGTAGGGGGTAGACCTTTCTAAGTAAGATGCTGTATATACTATAGGAGCTTAGATTCTTATTATTAGTTAAGATTTTAGCGAGTCTGTAGTAGCTGTGTACGCGCCTGCATGGCGCGTCTATGCCGGCGCGTTAATGTTGACCGCACAACACCAAATTCTTCTGCAATTTTTCTATATGAGAAAGTTTCTCCAGGTTCTCGTGAGTCGATAGCGATGATTGCAGCCTCAATCGGATCCATATTGGTGGAGATGGGGCGCGTCAAAGTTGAGGTGCTACATCTGTTGGGGTGGCGCGTTAGTGTCGCGGCGCACTGACTGTCTCGGCAGGGTATGCCAAGACGCTAAGACTCCGCCGCGGGACCTCCAAGTCACGCTCCTTCATTCCGAGACGGCTGAGACCAGTTCTACATCCTACGAACACAGCTCGCCTCTATATGTCAATACATATGTACATTATGAAGTTTTCTCTCTTTTGCATGAAATGATGGAAACCAGCTGCCCATCTTCAAACTCGCTCGCGGCTACCCCATTGGATCGTGTCTCCTACGTACCTTCCAAAATTGTTCTACCACTCCATCAGACGTTCAAACGTGTTATGAAAGCATCGGTTTGAACATGCCCACGTCTGCTTAGGCGAGGATACGGGATTCCGTATAGGAGAAACAACTGTGTCAACTAACTACGCCCGATGAACCCACAATGGTCTTCATCGCCACATTCGTTGGCCAGGTTCCATTCGGGGCAATCCACTTATGGTGTTGAGCTCCGATTACGTCCCCCGTCAATCGGTCGGTGCCTAGGGCACGGAATGACGACTTTCACTTCATCTTGACTCACAGCAAAACATCCTTTGGCCCGGCATGCATATCGCCGTTCCTACTCTACGTTTCGATCGGCGCACCCGAGTTTGATTGCCTTTGCATCCGTCTTAGGACCTCTCTCGACACACCAACGGCAGAGCGAACGATACTAATCTGGGAAATACTATCCGGAGAGAACATTGACAGAACATCCTCCTGCATGCATTCGCCTCCTCGAAGGTATGCTTGCATTGAACTATGCGAGACATTGCTCACCACCTCGAGATAACGACGCTCCTTAGTTGGCCGACGGGCACCTTACATCGTTACGGGATTGCCATTTGATTCACCAAGATAACTACGACACCATTTATCGCATCAGATGTCACCACCGATGAGAAGATTGCGTGCTTCTCGGACCGAATAATGCGCGAGGAGACAGCTTCTACACAGGCTATGTCGTTGATTGAAATACGGCCGTCTGGCGAAGTATCGACGCCACAATCATACCAGCCTTCGCTATGAGCCTCAATAATGTTCCCGTCTTCCATTACGGCCTGCCGACACCCCTCCTCACTCACAGGCTTAAAAGTCACATGGCGGCACAGAATCTCTAGTTAGCGGTACCGGACTTCGAAGATTGTTCACTGTGCTAAGTTACGTACGAGGGATTACTCCAAAGATCGGACCACGCCACGCTAGCTCCCCGTGAATCTCAAACATCCCACCCTGCTAACTGCAGCGTTGTCTCTCGTTTCAAGAATCGAAACTCCCCGCCAGCTGCCAGCTCTCTATTACGTGCGAGACCTCCGGCTGAAATCACCTCTGAAAGGAACAAGCTCCGCGGATGGAAATATGTCGAGGATTCATTGGATCTCTCAATGAGCGTTCAGAGTTTCTTTACGGTTTGGGGTGCACAACACCGTGTAAGATTGGCCGAATTTGGCCCCAACATCAGAGCATGTTACAAGCGATCCTGCAGGGGTTGACCAGGAACGCTGCATTGGACCAATACCAACTCTTTACGCTAATCCTTTCCCCCACTAATCCGTATTCGGTTTTGCTGAACGACATGTCGCGACAAGCCACGCATCTGCATTCAGAATCATAATTCAGCCTGACTCCTCAGAGATTCCAACTCAACTTTGAGTCCGCTTTCATTTGACCGGCCTTACCGTTATTGCCATCAAGATGCTCTCTATCATTCTGCCCGTCACACTCTGGCTACCGTTTCTCATTCCAACTACAGTTGGACAAGAACTTCCCACAGATCTAGGAGGATTCCCTCCTTGCGCGGTACGCCTCTCATCTCCCTAAAGCTTACCGTGGAAAGCTGATTGTCAGACAGCAACAATGCATCAGTAATAATCATGGCGATTGCGCCCTGCTTGACATGCCCTGCATGTGCAAGAACCAAGTTACCGAAATCTTCAGCTGCATGCAAGGCTCATGCACCGCAGAAGACCAGGCGACTACACTCTCCTTCGCGCAAGAACTTTGCGAGCAGGCAAATACGACCTCTACCGTGAAGATACCGGGGGCTTCGAGAACAGCTGCCACTACGCTTTCGACAGCGACATCAATAAACACACATGCAGCAGGCAATGCAGCAGGGACGGGCGCATCGTCCTCGCCGTCGGTGAGTTCTCAGCCTGCTGCGCTGTCGACGGCGGCCACGGCTGGAATCGGTGTCGGTGCCGTACTAGGCGTGGTTGCGGTGGCGGCTGGTGGTTACTTCCTATGGCGACGTCGGAAGCAAGTGAGGATATCAACGGACACCGCTGGGCCTGTCGTACCGCAGAAGGAGCAACATTATACAACGTCTCCTGCATACCTGCCGAAGGGTATGGTGCACCACGAGGTGGATGGGGTACAATGGATGGAGCTGGAGGCCAAAGAAGCGACGCGATAGCTACGGTAAGCCAGCATTACGATGGGGGACAGACACGAATTACGCACGATGCGCGGATATTTTCCAAAACAAGGAGGATGTACTTGTAAGTGTATGACACAAACAATCACGGCGTATAAAAGAGCAAGGATTTTCTGATTCACTTGATTTTCGATAGATGAGGTCGACGATGTAGGTACGTGCCCAATCCATCAGATACCCATACCCAAGCCATCGCTATCCCGGCCCTTACGGTGCCAGAACGCTACTCAAGCATCCACTTCCGTTTCAATTATTGCAAGTACCCCAACTCCTGCTATTACATCCAACCGTGCTTTTGCTCCACTCACGACAGCTTCTCTTATGCAAGACCGATACCGTGATTTGCCATCCCGTTAGGGATCTAATCTATTGTCAGCGCTTACTATAGACGAGGGAGAGATTGAGGAGGCGTACCATGGAAGCTCCAGCCAGGGCGTCTACAAAGCACCCAGCGCCGCCGCAACAGCGACGCCAAACACGCCAGCACCAGGGAGGAGGGCGCCCGCGGCGTTGGAATCGCTCGGCTTGGCCGACTCGGTGGCAGTTGAGGTGTGCTTTTCCGTCGTGTGCTCGGTAGCCGTCGTCTTCGCGGTCTCGGTCGTCTTCTCAGTCGTCTTCTCAGTCGTCTTCTCAGTCGCCGTTGCGGGGGGCGTCTCAGTACCGTTGCCAGTCGAGAAAGCAGTCGTAGACCACGACGTCACATTCGTGCTCACGACGATGGTGGTCAAGCTGCCGGAGACAATGGGGAGAGACACCATGGTGCCGGCGGGGACCGAGGTCTCGATCGGGAGGATGCCGAAGCCGGAAGATGGCGTAGGCGCGGGAGGCGACCAGGTGGAGAGCGTGATGGTGATGCCGGTGGGGGAGGGCATGGGGACGGGGGCGGAGCCTGTACACAAGCACCGTTAGCACAGCCGCATGCATTTTGTACATTTGTATGGGGTTAGGGTTAGAGGAGGAGGGGCGAGAGGGCTACCGCTGAGAAGACACCACCCGTCGATGCAGTCCCACTGCGAAGGCACGCCGCCGCAGCACGAATCGCCGCAGATGGCGTAGTTCTCGGGGCTAAGAGGGACCGTCAACGTGCTGCGCTGAGCGCGACAACACTGTGAGCGCGCGGAGGAGAGGGCAGACGTACCTTGCGCCGATGCGACAGCCGCGAGCGCCATGATGCCGACGGTAACCAAATTGATGATACCCATTGCTAGCTACTTCTAGACTTGAAGCTAATTGCTGAGGTGTGTAGCGAAGTCGATCGATTGAGGGCGTCGGAGAAGTCGAAGTCGTAGGTTTGAGTGTGGGTGAGCAAGCGATGTCTCGGCGGGGTAAAAGAGATCTTAAGAGCGTGCGGTGGGCGGTAGGCAGCTAGCAAGAAAGTTTTGCGTGGTACGAGCGTTGGGGACGTCAGGTGAATGGGGTGGGCAAACGGAGCGATTGCTGTAGTGCGAGATGACGTCGGGTTGAAATTGAGGAGAGGCAATGGAAAGGAGATACAAGGGGTATGGGATATTGGAGGTTGAGGCTCTGCGGTTGAGGCTCTATGGAAAGGTCGTGAGGTTTGAGGAGGTTGAGGGTTGGATTTTGGGAGGTGGTTTTGATAGCACCTCATCACCGTGCTCTTGTATCACGTTGCTCTTGTATCACGTTGCTCTTGTATCACGTTGCTCTTGAGGCTCGGTGTATCTCTAGGATTCCAATTGGAGATCGAAAACGAGAGTGCCAGAGGTAGCTATGGTGCTCGTCGTTTGAACCTCCCTGGATGCTTCTACCGCAACCTTTTCGAACCCTGATGTCGATTTTTCGGTCGGGCTATGGCTTCATGTACATGGCGCAGAAGCAAACGCGCAACGTCATCCACACGCGGTAGCAGGTGACAGGTGCTTATGACCCATTATCAATTCCATCATGTTGTGTATTGTTGCAACAACCTTGTATAGCTTATGGTAATACAGAAGCCGCTGGGACGAAAACGAGCATTTAGAACCACATATGTACCTTACTGAACTTCCAATACCGGAGGGCATTGTAACTCTAAGGAAAGCCCGTCATCGTCAAGACGCAGAGTACGAAACTGTTTCCTATCATCTCTACCAGTACGTCGAGGACACGAATCATGCTCCGCACCTTATTTCGCAAGACCACGCCGTGCTAACTTCCAGAAATCCCCGGCGCAGGCAAATCTCGCAGATACCACTCGTTTGCATCGCACAGCACGACACACTACCCCCATTACACCCTTATATATACCAACCACGTCCCAAGAGCCGCATCTACGGTACCCTGTCAAACGTCGCCGGTGCCTGTGCGCCCCACAAATGCGGCTGCACGACTGAGGCGATCACCGGGTGATCGTCGCAGCCGAGCCCACGACCGGGAGGTATATTGCCGAAGGTGTGTTGGATTTGATGGGAGAGGGGTTTCAGGGTCTGGGAGTGAGGGCGTGTTTGTATGGTGTGAAGTGGAGGAGGTATTGGGGTGCAGGGGTGGGCTGGGAGGGTTGGGACGAGTTTGTATGTGTTGGTGTGGGTGTAGGTGTGGCAGAGCTCGGAGCGCCAGTCATCCACGGACAACTTTCGCAAAACGACATGACAATCAGCACGCGGTGATGAGGTGTACGTGTGCTGCGAATTACGCCGCAGTACAGGCGAGCACCTGGGTCACCCAGTACGACGTGATGAGGTGCTAGTGTGCTGCGAGCGACGTTCGTAGTACAGACGAGCACCTCACTCAGCTCGCGGACTTTGTCTGCTCCCTCATTAGCAGCCCCAATTCCTCACTCACTTTCGCATCTTGCGAACGCGCAAGAAGATTATTGAAAATGGCGCAGTGCAGCGACGCCGGTGCGGTTATACCCATCGTGCTTGCCACAGCAAGCGCCCAACGCAGCAAGCGATACGCAGCACCGGGCTGTGCAAGCACGCAGTTCCCAGGCTAAGGCTTGCAGGCGCGCACATCGAACGGATTTAAATAAGCTGGCTATCCGTGGATGCTTGGCTGCAGGCGCTACCGTTACAGCCGCACGCTTTTTCTGGCGCCAGATCTTCGATATGAATGCGCCGGCGGCGTCCGATTGGGCGACCCCTTGCGTTGCGCGGGAGCCCTGCACATCCGGTTTCACGCGTTCTACGGGTCCATTTTCATTCATTATGCAGTTGTGCGCTGCACCGGGCGAGGAGTTTTGTTTGCTGTCGCTCGCGTTCCCGCCACTGCGAAATTCCGCTCACTGAAAGTTTCCTTGACTTTTTACGTTTCTACTGTAATCCTTTTTCTTGGAGAGAAAGTTGTACTGTGTGTGAGAGGAGAAAGTAAGGGGCATGGTGAAAGACATTGAAATGGGGAACGTCAGGGGCAAGCCTACGGGCGAGGCCCCGGAAGAGACTGATTACCAGCCAGTCAACTGGCGGCGCCTGTTCTTCACGCCCAAGTATATACGTACGTCATTGCTGTCGATGGAGACACCTCCGGTGCATACTGACGCTGGGTAGCATGGCATATCATCGGCATAGCGGTCCTCGTGTTCACCATCTACATCACCGTACACCATGACGGGACTGTCGAGAAACTGCGGCCGTTCGCAGAACGACTGCGCGAGCTCCCTGCGGGCTGGCTCATCCCCATCGCCATCCTCTTCGTGATCTCGTTCCCGCCGTTATTCGGCCATGAGATTGTCGCGCTGCTGTGCGGTGTAGTGTGGGGGCTGTGGATAGGCTTCGCCATCGTTGCTGCTGGTACCTTTATCGGCGAGAGTACGTCGTCCTTCTCCCTCTATCATAGTGGATATTGTATGCTAACGCACGACAGTTGGCACCTGGTACGCGTTCCTCTACCTCCTCCGGCGCCGCGCCGCCAAACTCGAGCGCACCAACCTCAACTACGGCGCCCTCGCCCGCCTCACGCGCGACGGCGGCTTCTGGATCGTCCTCATCATCCGCCTGTCGGCCGTGCCGTCGCACTTCTCCACCGCCGTCTTCGCCACCTGCAACGTCAAGTTCTGGCACTTCTTCGTCGCGACCTTCCTCTCGCTGCCGAAGCAAATCTTCCTCGTCTACCTCGGCGTGCTGCTCGTGCAGAAGAAGGCGTCCAACGTCGGCAAGAACGTCATGTTTGGCGCCGTGGCCGTCGTCACGGTTATCCTGGGCGTGTGGATCTGGATGAAGATGGCAAAGGTGAAGAAGGTGCTGCTGGAAGAGCAGGCGCAACGGAGGGAGAAGCGGCTGAAGGAGGAGATGGAGGAGGCTGATAAAGAGGCTGCCGAGAGGAGGTTTGAAGTTAGCGAGCCGCAGGCGGCGTGGGCGATGCCGCAGCACACGTCAAGGGTGCCGCCGGGGGAATATGTCGTTAGGCAGAGTTGGGGATTACCGGATCCGCCGCCTGGGAGGGCGTTTTGAGTAATGTGTAATGGGTCGGGATTCTTCTCGGCGGTAATGTCTGCATGGGATGGCGTTTCGCTGGTTTCTTGGTTGGTGATTGCGGGCTAGTGTTGTACTGGGAACAACTGAATGGAAGCCTTGCACACACCTGGGTCTTGCTCGATTTTGAATGTGACGAGTATCGCGTGCACTGTTATACTTCCTTGCAAAGGATTCAGACGCGGAGAGCATCTTTGATCCGATCGATACATAGTCGGAGCTCGTTCCGATGCTCTCTCTCACTGGTTCCGAACCATTCCCCGATGTGGTTAGTGGGATGAAGGTCGCCCGCACGCGACTCCACCAGCGGCCATCTACATGCTCATCTCCCACATCAAATCCGTAGCTATCACGTCTCCCAAAATCCCCCAACACACCATGGCCAAAGCAAAAACACTAGCTACTCGTGCAAAGCCAAGGCCAAAAGCCACCGCAAAGCCCAAACCGGTGGCACCGACCAGCTTCGCAAAGCCAGTATCACCACCGCCTCCGACAATCCCTCCATCACGCATGCATGCCCCTTCATATCATTACCCGCTTCTTTTGGAAGATAAGGCGGTATGTGAGGCGTTGCTGAGATGGTTCGAGGAGATCGAAGAAGCGCGGAATATGCCATGGCGCAAGCCCTGGCTCGATCCTGCGGTTTTGGCAGAAAAAGAGGAATTTGGAACCCTACTAGAGAAGCGCGCGTATGAGGTTTGGGTGAGCGAAGTTAGTGAGTCGTCTCTACCAACTCCCTCTGTACTCCCATCGTATATATTTGGGAGAAATATCAGAGCGCGTCGAAAGCGCGTCGACGCGTTGTCACGTGCATAGGTTTTGCCCGAGCAGGTGGAGTAGGCTTGGATTGGATTGGAACTGACGACCAGCGCAGTGCTCCAACAAACGCGCGTCTCAACCGTAATCCCCTACTTCACCACCTGGATCACCAAATGGCCGACCGTGCACGCCCTCGCCGCCGCCTCGCACGACGACGTGCTCGCCATCTGGAAAGGTCTGGGGTACTACTCCCGCGCAACGCGCCTCTATCAAGGCGCGAAAGCCGTCGTATCCAACACTTCTCCATCCTCACCTTCTTCTCATTGTAAAATCCCCAGCGAAGTCGTAGCGCTGCAGGGGATTCCTGGCATCGGCCGGTACACAGCGGGCGCGGTGTCTAGCATCGCGTTTGGCGAGGCGGAGCCCGTGCTCGACGGGAACGTGGCGCGGGTGCTGAGTCGACAGCTGGGCTTGTACGTTGATGCGAAGGATAAAAAGAGTACGGATGTGTTGTGGGAAGTTGCAGACCAATTGGTTAAGAGCGTGGTGGGTTTCCCAGAAACAGGGCGGAGTAGTGTTCCCGGACAGTGGAACCAGGCGCTCATGGAGTTGGGGTCGACGGTGTGTACGCCGCGGCCGAAGTGCGAGGCGTGTCCGATTCGGAAAACGTGTAGAGTCTATGCTGAAGGGGAGATTTTAGCAGCGAAGAAGAAGCAGGAGGGCGGGGTGAAGGATATTGAAGATGCGTGTGGGTTGTGTTTGCAGGTGGATACAGAAGATTTGGTTGCAGTGCCTGACGAGGTGGATACACCTGAGGATGATGAAGAGGGAAGTGGACAGGAGATGCCGCCGAAGAGGAGGAAAGTGGAGAAGAAGCCGGCGAATACTATATCGAACTATTTCACCGCTAGCGCTGCTAAAGCGGCTCCTGCAGTAGCCTCGAGTAATGAGGAAACCAAAGAGGTCGCAGATACAAGTTCAGCGACGAAGAGGAAATCCCCGAGCACGACGACAGCGCAGGCGAAAGCTATAGCGAGCTACTGCTCCCTCTTCCCGAAGAAGATGCCTAAGAAGAAAGTCCCTGAAGAGGAAGCCGTGGTCTGTGTCGTCGAAGCGCACTACTCAGACGGACGCCGCAAGTGGCTTATAGAGCAGAGACCGGCGAAAGGTAAAATATCCTCTCCCCTCACCCTCCCTCACCCTCAACTCATATAGACTAACCATCACCACAGGCCTCCTCGCCTCCCTTTGGCAATTCCCACAATCCACCCTCTCTTCCGCCACCCACACCGCCACAACCCGTAAAGCCGCAGCGCGCAAGTTCGTATCAACCCTTCAGATAGGCTATCTAAGTTTACGTGAAGCGAAACACGTAGCTGAGCTGGGCTCGCTGGTGCACGTGTTCACGCATTTGAGGCTGACCATGCATGTGCATCATTTTCGGGTGGATGTGGATGAAGACGGAGAGGTGGAAAGGGGGGTGGAGGGGGTGAAGTGGGTGGAGACGGAGCGGATGGGTGATGAGACGCTGTCGACGGGGATGCGGAGGTGTTGGGATGTCGTGGTGGGGAGGGGGTGAGATTGTCGTGGAATAGTGGACGCGGGTTCTGTTCTATCGTCACTGAAGACATGAGCGTATCATAAGAGGTAGAGTGGTTACATCTACAGGGGATTGTTAGAGCAACCTCTGGCGTCGCGGAAATGATTGCTTAATATGAGCTCAGCCGTAAATGGGGTTCTTTTATCGTCGTTAATGACCTGAAGAGATTATGCGACACAGCAATTGAGAAAGGCTTCAGATAATACGCTCTCTGAGCAGAATTCTTATAAAGTAGAATTCTATCAGGCGATAGAGTGCAAAAAGTAGTAATAAAAAGAGGGTTCCCTTAGGAACTGTTTAAGACTAATTGTTGCAAAAAAAATTGATGAAAAAACGTTTTTCATCACAACAATAAAATAACACCAGTAGAATCTTATCACCACTTGAAAACAGAATATCGAGAATAATAGCATGAGAGTTAAAAAAGGTACCTGCGCTATTAGTTACTTTTTGATAACTTTATCCCCCGCATGGCCAAAATCTGCCGTGCACGGGCTATATTAAAATGGCTAATTAGAGCTCTACTCCGACTTCTAACGAACACTAAAAGAGATTAGATTATATATAAATTTATATAAAGACTTAATTTCTTACAGTATTTTAATAAAACTACTTAATAATTAAGCTTTAAAAGATAGCTTTTAATATAATTATTTAATAGCGCTATAAGTACTCTTGCTAGCACTTAGGACGCTCCTCTAGCCTACATAAAGGTAGCCTATACGCCCTATAGCCAAAAGTACTGCGCGGAGTACGCAGAGGAGCTTTAAAATTGTTAGAAGTTATTGTAAGAGGTGTCGTGGAGGCCATGAGTTGTGCTTTTTACGCCCAGACGTCGCACAAGATACACAAGTCTTCGCCTCTGCAATCAGCGTTGTAGACGTGTGGGAGCTGCCAGCGTCGCTGACAATATCGTCTACGTGCTAATGTTTGTTACTACTATTGCAAAGTCGGCCTCCGCGCTTAAAAAGCTGGTTAATTAAAGTATATAGGAAGTCTTTATAACATATTCTTTTTATTAATAATTAAGATAAGTATAATAACAGCCTATAAGCGTTATTTAGTACTAAATTAAGTAAAAAGTAGAGGAAAAGACGCTAAGTACGCCATTTAGTCTACTAAATAAAGTAGTAGCTTTTATACTAATTAAATTAATTCACTTTGCTTTTATAGATATTATAGTTGTTTATTATTATTAGTATTTTTAGTAACTTAATGAGCTTATTGCGAAAGGCGTCTATAATAATCTTTTTATTATTTAATCCTATTTTAAAGCGTTAATAGAGCTTTTTAATATACTAAGTAGTTGTATAAAAGTTAACACTATGCGAAGAAATAACGTTAATACTTATAATTTATAACTATGCTAGTAAAAAAAAAACTTAATTATTTCTTTAAGCTACTTTTAGTACTTTTTTAAATACTAATAGCGCCTAGCGTATTTCTCCCTACTTTAGGGATTACTAAGCGTGTGTTTTAAGACGTATAAGATCACTATTAAAGCGCTTTTTAGATAGCTTTTTATAGGTAATAGGTACGCTATTTATCTAGATTTATACCTTTATAGTCTACTTAAAAATCTCCTCTATTATTATCTTTATTATCCTAATAGTCACGGCGTAGCGAATGCCTTTAGATTTAAAATATTTAAATATAAGTGTTGTATTAAAAGGTTATTATCCTAAATAATATAATAAAGAGTTAGAAAAAGCTTATCTTTAGTAACGTCCTTAGCAAGTATAAAAGTAATAGGGATAAGCTTTATGAAAGGTAAAGACTTACTAGTAGTATTAGTATTAGTAATTTTAATTAAATTAATAAGTTCTCTACTATAGGTATAAAAAAGCTAGTTAAGTATTACTTTATTATTTACTAGATACTAGATCTTATAGCCCTTAAGTATAGGCTTTATTTTAATTATTACTTTCTTTAACGCGTGTTTAGTAAATCTTATAATTACTTTATTAATATAAAGGTGCTTACTAGTAGTTTAATATAAAAGTAAGCGCTTATAGAGTAGCTAAGAAAGATCCTAGACGTAGCTAAATAGGGAGTAAAAGCTTTGCTCTACCTTAGTATAGTATAGGTACTAATCTAGCTACTACTAATGCTGGAAGGATATAAACTTATTAATTTTATATATAAGAGCGTTTTAGTAGCCCTTCTCTTAGTACTTTGCTATTAAGGACTCCTAGTAGACGCGTATATAAATAATAATTAAAAAGTACGTATAAAGCTCCGCTAGAGACATTAGTTTCTAGCTATAGTAGCTACTAGATATTGCTACTTAGAGTGCCTTAGCATGTTAATTTATATAATATACTATATAGTTTATAATATTAGTAGAGAAGTATAAATTAAGTAAGGTAATTAAACTATTATAATTAATATCTTTAGATAAGTTAGCCTCTCTAAAAATATATAGATTATTAATTGTAATGAGGTAAGCGCCCCGCTTACTAAGCCAATACTATGTGACTTCCTCACCTGCACCAAAAGGTATGCACGAGAATACTTAAGCCAAGTATTACTCGTATAGTATAATATATATAGGATATGCTAGGGTCAGCCACTAGCGCTAGTGTTTGATCCTAGCCTAGCCGGAACCTCTATAAGCGAGAGAAGGCCACGTGTTCGACCGTGCCTACCTCGTTACATTAATGTTAAAAGGTTTTTAATTAGAAAGTAGATTTGCTAGTAAATTAAGCTTTTTAGTATTAAATTTTATATATTTTATATATTTTATAAAGTTAGGGTCATTAGTATGTAGGCTAGTAGCTTTTAGCATATTTATAAATATAGGTAATTTTAAAATAAGTATATTTTAGCTAGTAAATAGAAATTGTTAATATCACGATACAGATTTAGTATTCACTTGGCAGCTCTCCTGATTAGCCATTTCAATGTGGCCCGTGTACGGCAGATTTTGGCCATGCGGGGGATAGAGTAACGGTGTTCCGCCCAGCCGTTAGCCCCATACCGTAGCTTGGCAGTTGGCGCGCCGCGTCACCGAACGCGTCACCCCACTATGTAATACGCCAACTTCAACGTACTGTATCTACACTAATATGGACCTACTTACAGTTGTGATAGAGGTAATTAAATTATAAAATTAAAAGAATTTAGTATTATATAATTTATACTAACGCGCTAGTATAAGCGCTTTACTAGCTAGTAGTAAATTTTTATATAATATAACTAAAATATTACCTAATAGTAAGAATAAGAGCTTTTATAATACATTAAGTGTCTTACTAAACGTAGCATTTTATATATAGTAAATAATATAGAGCTTTACTATTATAGTAGCTAAAAAGAATATTAGCTTATTATAGGTTAATTACTTTATTTAACGGTATGCTAAATCTTTAATATTATAATAAATAATTAGTATTAATTATAATTATTATAAATCTAATTTCTTAGCTAAATATAAGCTCTACTTTAACCTCCTATAGCAAAAGATAGAGTGATATTAGATTAAGGCTTAAGATATTTATAATATAAACAAGAAAGGCATCCTACTTAGCATTACTTCTTGCTTAAAGAGGATTTTGTTAAGTCTCTAAGGAGTAGCCAGTCTTAAAAAAGCTAAGGTTAGTTTTTAGATAAAAGTACTATAAAGTAAAAAGGAGTTATTGATAGTTTACGCATATTAATAGGGTTATTAGTATTAAAAGTAGTATGCGATTATAAATAAATTAACTAAAACTAAAGTATAATCTAAATAATAGATTAGTAACTTAGGTTAAATATAAATATAAAAGGGCTATACTTAGCGTTCTTATATACATAACTAATTCTATAATATCCTATAGTTCTATATTATCCTAAACGTGGTACATGTGGGATCCCATGGTACAGTCACGTGATTTCAATGTCCCATAATCTTGGCTTGTGGGACATCGTGGGACATTTACATAATCCTTAGTAGGGCAATAGCGTCACCTTTCGTTATAAAGTGTCTAATGTCGTTCCGTTGAACCTGGAATCCTAACAGATTTTTAATAGGCCTCTGTACAAGAGTAAGACGATAAGGCAAGCTATTTAGGATAGTAGCCGCAAGTAGATATTACTTATACCATATATATACGCTAACGGATCTGCCCTAGATCTAGCTCTAATTTATTAGACTACCTTTATAAATATATAATTAAGTTAGGTTGAGGGTTTTAATCCTTAACTGTATCGACGCAGGTCGATTGTTCCTATTATATAACACTACTAGATCTTTATTATTATATTTAGATTTAATTCGTTAAGTAATTAAATAGACTTTATAAAGTTATAATAAGTGATTTATTACCTTACACAGGCTAAAGTAAGATAATTATATTAATTCTTAATTCTTAATGACTATAAATTATATATTACTATAGATTTTATTAACTATTATAATTGTAATAAGATCCAATTAATTATCTATTTACCTTATTTAACCTATACGTTATAGCCTCTTAATATTTACGTATTTAAGTCTCTATTAACTATATATTTAAATAAGCTATTAGCTTTCTTATAAAATAGTTAAGGGCTAGCTTTTATTACTAAAAGAAACTTTTTTAGCCTATTTAAAAAAAAAAACTTAGGTTAGCACTATAAGGTAGCTACTAATATTGAAGGCCTTTAAAGCTACTAGTATTTCTCTTCTAAATCTAATAATGAATTTTAATAAATTTAGTTAGACTTAGCTACCTAAATAAAGATTATAAAAAGCTTAACTTTTAGTACTTAGTATTTTAAATTAGAAAAAGATTAACTAGCTACTAAAAGCTTTTATTAATATAAGGGGTAGTAATAAGGCTAAAAAGCTAAGCTAAACTATATACTTTTTCTTTATATAAAAGTAACTTTTAGAATATAAAAATAAAGGCTTGTAAAAGGCTCTAGCAATATAAAAGAAACGCTTAAAGTAAAATAGGCCTCTACCTCTTAATTAGCTAAATAAGTATTATAGTAAAGCTATTTTTTTTATTATTTTATAGCGTATAGAAGCTTGCAATTATTAATACTAAAAAATATTAAAAAGTAGTAATTATAGCTTTAAAAATGTAAGAAAGTAAAGGCTTATTAGGCTAGCTAGTAGCTTAATATAAGGCTACTATAGAAGAGGTGTATTATTTAAGTAGCTACTAAAAATATACGCGTAAAGTAAAAAGCTAATAAAGCTACTAAGTAACGCCTTAAGTAATGTTAAGATCCCAAAGGGGTAGCTGGTCCCTAAGGGGCTAAGGTTAGTTCTCGGGCAGGAATACTATAGTAGGATAAGAGAGGGTCGTAGTGATAGCTTGCGCTTGTCACTAGGGTGTTAGTATCGAAGGTGGGTATAGCATAATTAAATCAACAAGGTTGCTTATTCAGATCCAAACGATAGATTGATAAACAGGTTAAACACACATACTATAAAGGTATTTGTGTTCCGTTATATACATAAGGAATTCATACCATCCAAGATACCGTTGCCATCCATGGACGGTATCGCCATCCATGGCTGGTGAGTCTTGGCTGGATGGTGTTGTCACGTGACCTCGGTTACGCGACCCCGCCGAGTATCACCCCCACTAGAGGCCCGTTGGCCCTCCTTGTTCCATACATGTTCAGATCTTAACAAGTAATAGGCTTATAAAGTATAAAGTTAATTTTAACAACGCATTAAAATATTTAAATTAGGTAATAAAAAGGTCTTAAAGCTTTTTAATAAGCTTATTAAGAAAAAATAGCCTTAGCGTAAAGCTATACATATTAATAAAGCTTTATTTACTATATTTATTTTATAAATAAGTAATAGCTATATTATTTAAACAATAAGTAAATATCTATAATTTAATTTAAAAGTAATTATTTATAGACTTAAAAGACCTTAACTATAGAAAATCTCGTGATAATATTAATTGTGGGTGGCTCATGTTGCTGGCCGAACGATCAAGGTGGGGTGGCGCGTTCGGTGACGCGGCGCGCCAACTGCCAAGCTACGGTACCGGCTCGCTGTTTAATCAAGTCAAATGCCGGCAAAACGCACAGCGCTCTCGTTTCATGGAGGGCTGGCGCGACTTTCAATTTGGTTTCAATTGAACTCCTGCACCCAACCTCGTACTTCGTACTTCGGCCCCGCAGTGGAGCATTTGACGATCAACGCTCGCATTGTTAGCGGCATGCATGCGATCCCTCTCTACTGGCTGCGCATGCGCACACGCACGCACACGGAAATGGACACCACGCGGTAGATGCGCGGCCGTTGTTCGGTTGCGACTGCTTCTACGGTAAGACTCGCTGAGATTTTGGCTCTTTTGAGATTGTTACGTTCTCGACAATTATAGCTTTCTTGGGCAGCGTTATGCCGTGGCTTAAAGAAGCTCCTATTGACCTGGGGTTTCACGCGCTGAAGGCAGTCTATACCTTGGGCATGAGGATGTATACATTTGACGACTGTCGTAGCCATGTGTGGGGGGCACAGCCAGATCTGGCAGGCATTCATGTTGCGACGGCCCCGAATGCGACCCGGATAAAACCTGCGAACCAAGTCCGTGTATCAAGGCTCTCCATACGCGGTTCAGTTTCTGCGGCGTGGCTCAGGGGTTTCTTTTTGATCGGCCGGCTTTGTGGCTATCTACTCTGTCCGCGACACAGTATGGAAATTGCACCGCAAACACGCTGAATGGTTGCGTACACTCGAGTGCCTGTTCGATTAATTCACAAACAATTGCGTGATCACCATGCCGACGCCTACCATATTGTCCAACGAAACCTGGCTGGCTCAGTCAAACTGGACGAACGGATCGCTCACCGGGGAAGTACTACAACATGCGACGGACCGTCCTCCAGGATATAGCTCCGAGTGGCTCCCAGTGGGACACATTTTGCATTCAGTCAACCTGACCGTACTCGCTGATAACTTTGCGAACATACAACGGTCTACGGCACAACATCAGGATTTCGGTGCTATCTTTGCGTTAGCCAGAATGGTATTGTCGCAAGACTACTACAGCCGCCAGATTGCGTGCATCGATGCCATCAGTGGCACCTACGATTGGCTGGTACGAGTCCTATTTTACATAATCCTCTTGATTTCACTGTTCCTCCGGCGACACTCGTGGATTGCTTTCGCAGCCCTCGCCACTGCCATGGTCTACGCAGCCACCACTGCAGTGCACACGCTGGCCCTACTCACACAGTTTGGATGGTGTTTGCTGACTGAGTACTCTACCGATGGTCAAGGATACGGAGATCCAGGCCTCCAAGCTACGACCCCGATACTGATCGCGTCGCTTCTCTTAATGACCCGTCCTCAACTGGTCTACAAGGGCCCGGAGCGACCGAGCTCAAATCATCCTAGTGCTCTGGGACTTATTGCTAGTTATTGCCCTAATACCAGCCTCTGTATATACCTCAGAGGCGTCTCCGCTGTAGAACTACAATATTGGAACTGCGCTCCTCCTCTGTCCTTTGTGTGCAGCAGCGGACGACGCTGCCTAAAGTACCACGATGGTCGGATTCAGCGAGGTATTCCGTGACTGTCAGTGCATTGATTTCTGCGGCATTCTGTCCCCAAGGGCGCCCATGAGGCCAGGTGCGAAGATGGTGCCCTGGCTTCCTTCCAAGACCATTTGAGACCCGGAGTTGTGGACCTTCTTGAACCGCGATACCTACCCAATAATAGTGATTGCAACTGCCGTCGGACTGTATGGTGCTTTGTCTGTACTCCTCTATTAGTTCAGTCTCCGGGAAATCCGGACCCTTATGTTCCACACATTAAACATACACCCTAATGGGCTCAAGAGATTATTGAAGACAGCAATGACGCGGGATATGAGTTGCACTGAACTCTTTGCCAATGTCCGGATCGAAGATACAAGGACAGGGCTACGCTGGGCGCAGTATGTCTATGCAAAATGCACGGCAACGTTTTGCTTCCTTGCGGGAGTGCTGCTCTCCTTAGCATCTCCGCTGGTAATCGTCATGAACGTCGTTGTCTACGAGTACAATCTACGTCTCTACCCCCATAGCAAAGGTAGCGACGCCGTCGACGCCTGGGGCCCCTGGGTCGGTGCCGCTTTTGTCCTGGGCGCCAGCATGATACTGCGCTACCAAAAGGAATGGGAGCGCATGGTGTTAAGACTTGGTGAGAAGGCCTTGCATCACGTCGGTCTTTTAGGAAAGAGCACAACAGAGAACTGCGGCAGTATTTCCGATGTCAGAATTACGTCGAAGCGATCTATGATTGAGGAGTGGCGCATACCCATGGGGTGCAGCACTCGCAGGAGCTGGAACGCACTTGCATTCACGTACACTGAGCTGAGCTGCTGGATCGCGTCTCCGTTACCGCATTCACACATGTGCACGTGTTCGAGGTGCATCCTGGACCGAGCGCAATTCCGGAGGTTGAGGACGCCGAATGATCAGGAGCGAAGAGAGGAGTACGACCATCGTCCATGGCTCAAACGCTGAGCACGAGAGATCGCTAACGAACATGCTGGTAAGCTCAAAGTGTGCGGGTGCCGCTTCTGCGGATTTTCAAGAGAGTTCGCGCTTCCGACGACTGTTCTGTGTCCTTGTCGATCTTGCTCACGAGAATATACTGGAGAGCCGAAAGAAGGGGAGCGGAGCGAGTACATGACGATTGGGATGCGCATTTGGCAAATGTTCGATGATTGCATGGATGATATGCTAGATGATTGCATGGATGATATGCTAGATGAGGCGACTCGACCTATGACTACCAGCACCATGGGCAGTAATACTGCAAACTTCGACCAGCCTCCCTCCAACGTGGTTGCAGTTAACCCCACCACACCGAAAGCCTCGGCTTACCAACGCTTAGGTAATCCCACCACGCCAAAGGTGACCCCACCAACGAAATTTTGCCTCTTACCTAACCCTACCAACAACTTTATTTCCTCTCAACAACAGGTTCTCATCATGTCCAAACAGCTGCTTATGAGTGTAATACACCTTAAGACGTTCTGTACCTCATCTAAACGTGTTCTAGCCAGCCTACAAAGCCTATAGCGAGCTTGGTTGCCCTCCCTTTGGTTGCGACCCTTTCGAAGAAGTGCGTGTAACCTGTACACGATCTCAACCGGTTCCTAACATGTTCAGAACACTAGCGGCGAGGTCACGATACACTTTGGGGAGATATACTGTAGGGCGAAGGTGGGCGACGAGCTCTGTGGGGTAAGAAAACCATATTCCTAACATGTTCTAGACATATTCTCACGCTTCAAAACTTTTTGTTAGTTGTGTTACTAACGTGTTTAGAACGCGCTGAAAACTCGAGGTGCACTGGTTACCCACGTAAAGAAGCATCACTCCGAAATTACGGTGGGCAAGGCAGAACACACTGGGAATCCGAAGATGGAGGATATTATGAATTCCCGTGGCAAGTACTTCTAAACATGTTCTCAACGTGATTCTAAACATGTTCTCAACGTGATCCTAACATCTCTACAGTCTGGTATTCAGCAATCATGAAGAAGCATAACGAACTTAAGCCTCCAACACCTTCCGAACAATTTAAGAACGACCGGCAAGAACCATCATCCACCCCCAAAGCCCTTCGTACCTGTCCTAAGTCTCTTGCTATCACGATCCCAACTGGTTGTGATCGAATTGCGCTTCCTACATTCACTAAAGGCAAGAATAAAAACAAGGTAATTTGGTTCGCAAATGATGAGAACATGTTGATAACGCGTTCAGGTCAACTTTGCAAGAGCCGCCCAGATCCTCAAGCAGAAGAATGCGCCCTACCCTTGTGATTCTTGCAAGACTGCTAATCCAGCTAGCAAAGGTAGAAACTATTCCTATAGTGTCTGTAACATGCTACTAACATGTTCAGCATGCACGTGGACTGACGATTGCGATAGCACTCGGTGGTTCAAGGGCTGGGCAGACTCGAGTTCTAGTTCGGATGAGGCTGCTGATTAAATTCACATCCAGTTCAGATCATGTTCTAAACATCATCAAAACCAGGCTCCCACAGAATCAATCAGTTCTCAAGACACTTCCAACGTGTTCCCAACATGTTCTCAGATCAATGACCACAGGTTAGGTAGTTCTAGCAGCAATTAAC